>OX453279.1:4225626-4270626 GCA_949710005.1 Ricordea florida | reverse complement strand
GAATGTAAGACTGTTACCCAGAGATGCAAGAGTGTCGGCTTGATTACTCTCAGCTGAAAGGTAGGGATGGGGGAGTTATCTATGGCATATTTATTGCAGTTAATGAGTAATTGTCTTCTGCATTATGAAATTTACAGGAATACAATGCAGGTCTTAACTTCGCAAATACAGAGGAGGCACGGAACTTTGTTAATGTGATTGAGAAAAAATTACAAGAAAAAGAGCAAAGGAGAATAGGTAAAGAAGTAAAAGATTAATTGTTATATTTTTGATTTGTGGTTTTGAACTCCATAATCTAATGCCATACAAAAATTCTGCAGACAAGAAGAAGTGTCCAAGAAATAAGTCTTTACCGCCAGCACCTGCTCTGGGAGGGCATGTGGATATTGGAAAGCGAGCCTCTCTCCAGTCCTCAGGTAAACAGACTGAGTGGAAAATGTACAGAATGATTTCTGCACAGGTCCCTACTTCATTATGTATGCTGTAGCCATACTGTTTCATTCTGCAATAACAAGAAATGTTTACATGTGCATTACCCTAAACAATTCATCTGCTGCGTGCATAATGAAGTAGGGACGTGTGCGGAAATCTTGCCAAATGTACTTGCATGATTTGTTCATTAGTTCTTTTGTGAGCAATAGCCAGCTTAATTGAAAACTGTGTTCACTTGATCAACAATCTTTTTCAATGCCATTAATTAAGATCTCTTATTTAGAAATGTGAAGCTTAGAGTGTTTTTAAATAATCAGAGGTTTCAGTTAAGTTTGAAGTAAGCAGCTTTGATAGGCAGCTCTTATTTTTAGTGTAGGCTCTTACTGTATCTTTTGCATTCACTTCATATGCCAGTAGGGCAGACAGTTGAAAGGCATTCAATGTATACGCCTTATAGCTCACCTCTGTTAGAAGTTTTGATCATGTTTAGGTACAGTTATCCTTTGGTATGTTGTTTGTTTACAGAAAATGTTGGCAGTATGAGGCAGTCACCTTCACAGACAAGCATTTCCTCATTAGATGGTCCAGATGGAAGTGCCTTCAACAGAAGGAGGAGTTCAAATCGGAAAGAAAGCAAATCAGCAAACAAAAACAAAAAACATGGTAGGAGAAAACTTACAAAAGATGACATTGGAAAACCTGAAAACTTTCAGTAAGTGGGACTTATTTTTTATGGTCATTTGCATCAATGTCATGATCTTTTTTAATGTGAGCACAAGGTTGTGAAATAAAGAATATTACGTTGCTGCTTGGAGATAGGAAGCTTCTCTTGGAGTCTTGAAGAATAGGTGGGGGCAGCGAACAAGTGAAATATTCTTCAACATGAAGATTTATTATGTCAGCACCTATGGAATACCAAACTGTTTCTCTGTAACATTCTAAGGGGTGATTTATTGTGATGTCATGCTAACATGTTTTTCTTTTTATTGAGGTGTGAAGGTATCATATTTTTGCATAAAAGCTCACCTGTTAATTATTTCATTGGTGTTCATATAATAGTAATAACAGTTATTGAACCACTGCTATGAACTCTTGCCAGCAGCTTGCTATTGGAAACAATCTGTTAGAGAAACTATCTGACAAGAGAATTGTAGAGAGGTGGCCACTCCATTGTAGGGAGGAGGCATTGCAGAAAGGTGCAAAGATCAAAAGAGTATGTACCCACTGGGAGACAGACAATATAACAGTGGCCAGACGTATTGTGGGAGGGCCATGGTACCAACATACATAATGTCGTTAGATCTAGAGTTTCATTGATACTTAAAACCAGCAATCGTTATCTCTTGTTCACTCGGGGCTCCTACGGCGGGTATTGTCGGTTCCCTGGTGCGGCAAATACAAGAGCCTGCCAGTCCTGACTGTCCTGTGCTGCGGTCACTATCTCACTTACGGTCGGCAGAGCGTCATTGTTTAGAATTGTCTGTGCCTGGTGAGTCCACAACATTTTGACCACTGTGATGACGTGTACTCGTTGTCGATAAAAGAACAGATAACACTAAACCACATTCAATTTGTTAATTAGAAGTCTGGGACTAATAAGGAAACTATTCCAGTGATATATTTGGCATTTTTCTCTCTAAAGAAGTCTGCTCACTTGTCTTAAATTATGTATTATGTTTTGGAAGAATATTACTTTACTTTTCAAATGCTTATCGTATGTTTTGCCATCCTCAGGCACGTTGGACATGTTGGATGGGATCCCCAAGGAGGATTTGATGTAAAGCCAAGAATTTCTAACATTCTTTACTGGGTTATTAGCTAATTTACCGAAACGTAAAATCAAGAGTTTTAACTTTTACCTGGTTGGCAATACTTTTAGCCTAAACTTCGATGGGAACTTCTTAGGAAAACCATTAAAAAGATAACTAACACGAGATTGGAAATGGTTTGCAACTGTTTTACTTCAATCTAGCAAAGCACTGTTTTCATCAATATCTTATTTTCAGATTTTCAACAAATGTTGAGGTTACATATTGGATCTTCTTAATGAAATTGATCTGTAACACTTAACTTAGTACCATAATTACATGCTGAAAGCAGTTTGTAGCTCAACACTGGAATTATATCTACCAGTATTTTCATTTTCAAACACGTTGTACAGTATTCACCATGGTCACCATTCGTTTCCTTGTGTTTTTGCAGGTTGACAAATTGGACCAGGACTGGAAGCGTTTGTTTGAGATGGTTGGTGTAACTGCTGATCAATTACAGGATAATGAGAAAATGAGCTTCATTTATGATTTTGTGGAGAAGAGGGGAGGTATTGAGAATGTTACTCGAGAGATTGATATGGAACAGACTGATGTACCAGCTGGCCAGCGTAAGAATTCTTCTTTTAAGATCAGTACAAAATGCCCAGTTTCTTATGGTATACCAAACATACCTTCCACTGCTCATAACATCAACAGGAGTGTTGTTTCTTTTAATTCCTTTTAGCACCACCTCCACCGCCATCATCTCGTAGTTCATCAAGGGGACCACCACCACCACCACCACCCTCAAGGGGTGCCCCACCACCCCCACCATCAAGGTTTGGTGCACCACCACCCCCTCCCCCATCTCGTGGTGCACCTCCACCCCCTCCCCCATCTCGGGGTGCATTACCCCCACCTCCCCCTACATCAAGAGCACCGCTGCCACCTGCTCCACCTCCTCCACCGCTAGTTGGTGGAATACCTCCTCCCCCACCACCCATGGGAAGGGGGGCACCCCCACCACCACCCCCTGTCTCCAGTATGGGTGGTGGTGGTGGTGGTAGAGGTGGTCTCTTAGACCAAATCCACCAAGGGACTGCACTTAAGAAGGTGACCCCAAGTGAGAAGAGAGGTAGTAGTACTGATTCACGTGGAGAGCTGCTAAGTGACATCCGTGGTGGTATCAGTCTCAAAAAGGTAACTAAATCTTTACAAAATTAGATAGATTAACTTTATTTTATCAGGCTAGCCTATTCAACAATGTAACAAACAATAGCAACAATGTAACAAACAATAGCAACAATGTAACAAACAATAGCAACAACGTAAAAAACAATAGCTGGTTTCTAGTAGGGGTATGAGCTAAATATAAAAATTAAAAATATCCTAAATATACCAACAAGTGTGATTAAAACTATTTGTGCATTAAATATAACCCTAGGAAATAGATTACTGTATGATATTTGGTCTATAGGTTGACCAAATTAGCCAAACGTATTCTGTAGATACTAAACAATGTCAACAATACCAAATATAAAAACCTCCAAATTCCTGTGTTTAGTAGAAGAAACTGACCAGTCAACATTTGATGTTAGAAAACCAGCCATACATTTGGTCACAATTGCTATTGCTATTTAATTGCTGTTATGAAGAATTCTTGAGTAAACCTTAGATTTCAAAAGTTTATAAACTACAATGCTCCGTTTCCTCAAGGAGTGTGCATCACTGAAAAAGTCTCTCTTGGTCATTGATGGAAAATGAAGGAATATTTTACTTGATTGTGTTTGTCAGGTCAGTACCGAGGTAGATGGACCATCAAGGAATTCTAAGTCTGCTGCCGATGGTGGTGGAATCTTAGGAGCTCTTCAAATGGCATTGCAACAGAGAGAGAAAGCCATCCACTCTTCAGGTATAGTACTGTCCTTAACTTTAATCATGAGTGATTCTATGTTTACTGTTGTTAAATGATAGATGATATCTATTTTGTACCAGCCCTCCCACAGAAAGGTTATTGTTGGCACCATAGTTCTTGTGGCAAGAGTTCACTCCATTGTCCCCCTCCCATACCCTCTTTTATGTACATCTCTTTGTATATTGTTTAAGAAATAGAAAACATTTTCCTTGTTTCTATACGAGTAGAAGTTTTGGAGAACGAGAAAAGCTGTGGAAACACTCGCCTGCGGCTCGTGTTCCCACAGCTTTTTCGAGTTCTCCCAAACTTTCACGAGTGTTTCTATAACTCAATAGAAACACGAAGAACATGTTTTCTATTTCTTTTAGAAAACACTGCGACAAAAGAAAGAAAAACAACTTGTTAACTTTGATGACCAAAATGTAAATTCTCTTTGGTCGCGTCATCATTACGTCAACAGCTCATGCTAGTTCTGTGTTTCTATCGAGTTTCAGTATAAATCTACTAGCGCTCTATCACAAATGCCGCGCTCTGATTGGCTACGCTACCCACTATCTATTCTGTAATAGATAGTGAGTAGCGTAATGGCGGCCGCTTCTTCACCTTTTCAAAGTGTCTGTGAACAAGATTTAGACAGTTTACTGGTCGAGTCTGTTCCAGAAAAGACAAAGTTTTGAACGACTAGTAAATTTATACTAAAACAATTACATTATTTGCTCTCGATTTCTCTGCGTGATAGTTGACTCAGGCTGCGCCCTTGTCAACTATCACATGATAGAAATCTCGAGCTCATAATCTAATTGTGTAATAGAAACATGAATTCTAACCAATCAGCGCACATATTTCCTTAGGACTGTTTTCTAAAGGTTTATGGTAGATTACCGTGAAAATGTACAACTCTGTACATAATCCAGGTGTAACATGAACTATTTTGATTGTGTTTATTTTCAGGAAGTGAAAGTGAAAGTGCTTCTGATTTTGAGGATGATGAGGATGAGTGGTTGGACTGAGAAATGTTTGCACCCAATTACAGATTCTGTAGAGTGGTATTAGTCGATTTGTAGGATTCTTGTGTAGAAAGCAAATCATAATTCATAAATGCACTTTCCTGATTTTTAAATCAGATTCAGTATATATGATCCTGTCGTCATCATATTCTTGTAATGATAATTTATATTAATGTGATAGTAACAGACTACCATGTGTTGGATAAGGATAGTGGAATAATATCAGAGACAGTCAAGTTCTTGCTTGGTTATTGTTCCCTGTATTACCAGGAGGCATCTACCAAAGCATGCAGTTTGACTGGGTAGATTGTGGCTTGACATCATTAAGATTTTATAGGGAAGGTGGTATTGCGTTAATATTTGTGGTGTTGCCTTGGCCATACTCTGTTCAAACAGAACAGGCACACAGACTGCTGTTTGATTAATATGAATATGAATATGTTTGTAAATTGCACAACACTTGTCACTTAAATGTTCAACTCTCCAGTCAGCTAAGAGAAGTGGCGTTAATAGTTTGGCATTTCCAGCTTTCTTAGTGAGCTTCAGAAGTGAATTAAATTTGGTGGAAGGGATTTATAATTTGAACATAACCGCTGAAAAGGTAAATGCATGAAATGTGCACACAGTAGACAGGAAAAAGGCAATGGTGCTGCAATACTGTAGTTCTGTTAGAGCTTTGCTTTTCATGTTTTCATGATTGCTAGGTGAATATATGAACCGCACAAGTCTGGATGTTTTGCAAAGTTTGTTTTCGATTGGACCTGGTGTATGGACATTTTGAGAAATGTTTTTTCTTGCCGGACTAAATGGAAACATTGAAAATTGAACATATTAACAGGGAAAGCTGGTACTTCCCCGATTAATGCGTTGCACAGGCGAGCTGGTTCTTGCTTTTGAACAGCGGTCTCAGTATAACGCATTTTTGAAAGGCATCTATGACTCATCTATGACCAGAAGAATTGTTCGTCATATTTACTGAGCTAAACGGGCACTCTCACCTATTCTTGTGACATTTTGGAAAGCTCACTTGAAACCTAGAAATAACCGCTCATCCTTGTTAGAGAGGAGCCGCTATTTGTAGATTAAAACTAATGTTGCCTGACACAGATGACTGATGGCTAAGATTTCCAAGTTTGCATCAGTGTTTTAGGGAAACTGCCAAAGAACAATTGGATCTAATCTCTCTTCACCTAAGCCAAGTGATCTGTTCCTTTCGGCACTAGAGAAACAATAGAGGATTGTTTTCAGTTTTAAGTTTACAGATACACTAATTGTCGCCAATAGAAGAGGAATACTCCATGGTGACAGAGTGCCCTTTTAAACTCACAGCACCAACATGTTCAGTACGAGGTAGACGTGTCTTTTTCAGGTAGTTTTGTTTGGTAAGGCTGGCCCTTCCAACACGAGTCTGCTGGCGTTGTTTTCAGCAACATGCTCAAACTTACCCTTAATGCCGCTGTTTCTACAGATGTTCAGAAAGTAAGTCAAGACTTGGGGCTTGGGAGTGGAACGCGATTAGGCACACATGCAATTACAACTGGCTTCTCTCTCGAGAGAGATCTAAGCACTCTGCAAAGTAGTACCTAGGAAAACGTTTATAGAATAAAATGTACTCCTGAGTTTGTGATGAAGGAAACAAATAAAACAATGTAAGAAAAGGTACTGCTTACTGCTAGTCTTCGGGCGATGGGGTCGACTTATTCCGGCTCACCATTATGTAGCTGTGTGATCTGCTCTGATTGGTGCGTTTCCATCCTGCTATTGTTCCTGCTTGCTGTGTTGCGCAGGGACTCGCTGGCTCGCCGCGTGTTTGTTGTTGTGTTTCTTGATTGTCGGCATCCACGCTTCTGGAATTTCAATACCGTTATCCCTGTTGATGTTACTAGGGTGCAGTCTTATGTGAATTACCTCTTTAACCTTCCTCGTGTACCAGTGGTTATCACGATCAATAAACTTAACGTCTTTCAAAGCGGATTGTGTCGGGTTTCATTGGCAAGTTTTGGAACGGCGGAGTTTTGAGTTCGAGCGAGGCGGATGCATCTGTCGTGTTCTTTTTTTTTCTTGCATAGGTCGTCCCGTTTCTCCGACGTAGACTTTACAGCATTCGCATGGTATCTTATAGACTACGCCATCTTGCAAATCAAAATTACTTTGTTGTTGTTGGTTACTTGTTGTTTTATGGGTTTTGACAGTATGACTTCATGTAATGACTAAAACCACAATGAACAGAAAGGCAGGGGCTGAACGGTGCTGAGGTTTGGTGCCATTCCCGGGTGCGTATGGCCAGTATGAAATGGCCGGGATAGACGTGCACATTAAACCTAGTACCAAAAAGCTAAGACTTAAAAATTACAGACGTTGTTAAAAAATCCTATAATAAGTGCTAAAGTAACTTAAGAAATTACTAATGTACAATAGCTGAATGAAAACTATTTAAATTAGTGGTGTAGAAGGGTAGAGACAAAATGAGCCGATTTTCACTGAATTTTGGCCCTCGAAACCCCTGGAAAACGTAAGTGGAGGTCGCTCAACGTTAGAGACAATATACGCCGGATTTGATAAAAAAAAAATTCAGAGTGGATTCAGCCGGTAGATCAAAGTCTATCAAAAATATTATCAAAGTCTGATTAAAGTCTGGCCAAAGTCTGATCCAAGTCTGTTCAAAGGTGGATCGGAGATTAATAAAAATATTGGATGAGGGCGGACATCACAACAGCGCAAAAATTGATGCCTGGTAGAATAATTATTATGAGTAGAAAAGAAGTAAACGGACTTAAGATCAAAGATTTAAGCAAAGTTAGTAGAATCGAAAGTTTTAAGATCAAATGTGTTGCAAGCCTTAAAAAAATTTAATATATAGATGGATATACTTTTATGGATGATGAGATTTATATAATGATACGTGTATACTATAATTTGGAAGCTGGTGAGGCTATTCCCGGGCCGTATAATCTACTGGCGTGTAATGGATTAGAGTCGTATGAAGATATCATAACGATATTGCAACTAAAAAAAACATTATTACAATATTGTTTGATGATTATAACAAAACATACAGTATATGTAGAAAACGAGGATGTGATCCTAAAACTTTTTTTGCAGTTATTAAACAAAGCATCATGGATGTAATTATACGGCAAAATAAACTCATTAGAGTGACGTTTTTATTTATCTGTAAATTGAGCAAAATTTTACTTTATTCCACACATTAGTTGAAGCAATTCACTCAGATACTAATATATCTGATACTTTTGATGCCATGATAGAATTATTGCTTAAATTATATGAAGAATACACACACGACCAGGAAAAATAACGAAGAATTGGAGTTTTTACCATATAGTGGGCTTAAACATTTTAATTCACCAGCCACCAATTAGTCCTAGGCTTTTTCCCGGTAATATGCCGCCTCACTAATTAACTGCGCTTTCTTAATACCACAACTTGCACAGGTGCAATTCATCATGTATCCACCATTCTTTATAGTAACATATTCTTCACTTCCACGTACACGTACATTCAGCTTCTTTTCTTTCTTTAACACAGTAACTTAGCATATATACGTACTAACGTCAATCTTTTTAAGAAAGATAACAAAAATTGATGTCATTTTCTTGGTTATTATGTCAATCACCTACTGTTAACCAACTCTTCACGATTTAGCCGCGGGTGTCGCTTTTAAACCTCACTTAGTATTAGATGATGATTATAACTTAATTTATCGAATATACTTACGGGTTAGAGACTGAAATGAGTGGTTTGTTTACAAATACACGCACGCCAATTGACATTACTCCGGGCATACCCGACTTTATCGACCAGGAAACATTTAACACATTGAGTACAGAGATATTTATTGACCCTCATTACATATCTTTTATTGAACTTCATTTTCGTGATGATAAATATACATTACAGCATACTATTTTCACCAGAACGGTGGAAAGTTCCGAGGAAAGTCCACTACTAATAGATAATTTAGAACTTGATGTCCACCTTTATCTCGATAATGATTACCAAAAAATAAATAATAATATACTCCATTTCTATTGCGCATATTCTGTATAAATAATCATATGCGCACTACAATCAGACTAATAGACCATGACACCAGTAACATACCCTACTCTTTTTGAACAGTGCCATGGGTTCTTTTACGTCCCACATCACAGATAGAGGTGTGAGACGGGGCCTACGGTTTGTCATCCTTATCCGAGAAGACTAGAAAGTCTAACCATTTACAGATATCATTACAAAGGCAGCACTTTCTGCTCAAATATTCAAAGACCATGAGTGTTGGTCTGGCCGGGGTTTAAACCCGCGACCTCCCGCACGGTAGTCCAGTACTCTCAGTACCAACTGAGCTAACTGGTCGGCAAGTGAAAGTGAATAGATTTCGTTTGCATGTGTTTAATGAATATAGTATCTTAAAGCCGAAAAGAATAGTGGGCGCTAAGCCTTACAATCTTAAGCCTAAATATATTCTGGATAGAAAAAACAGCGTCCATTTATGGATTAATGGTTATAACGAGCCCTGCGACTCTGATATTCATCGACGTAGTATTATATATACGTTAAATAACGATATTAGCGAATTAGAAGATGAGGAAGATAATAAAAACCAACAATAGGAAACATTAGAAAACATATTATATCCTATATTAACAATGGATAGTCAACTCGTTACCTGTTTGTTGCCTCATTACTATTTAAATTGACAACTCTTTAAGTCCTTTTTATATTCAATTTAAATTCGGTTTATTTTACTAATAATAATAATAATAATAGCTTTATTTAAAACTGAAAGACCGATCAGCGAAGTCCGGGAGGAAGACGCTGGTATAAACCGATGATCAGTATCAATAAATTACATGATAAAAAACAATAAAAAGTCTAAACACTACATTTATGATCAGTCTTATCTAAATCAATAAAAAATTTAAAAAGCTTAGTCTTGAAAATTTTCAGGCTACTGCAGTTTCGATGGTCTGTTGGGAGGTCATTCCATTCCTTGACAGCAGCGTACATGAATGTGGACTGACCCATTGCAGTTTTAGTTCTAGGAAGATGAAGTTCTCTGTTGTCTCTCAAGACCTTACTACGAAGGTCGGATCGTAATGTAAGATAACCTTGTAGTTGCCTGGGACAGTTATAATTGAATCTTATGCTAAGTAAAAAAATTAATTTATATACCTTTTCTTCAGGCGTCCTCTACGATACATCTTATGAAATATATTGGGCCAATATGAACCACACCTTTCAGAATTCTCACTACAATCAGAATCCCAGGTTTCATAATGTTCATAATAGTACTCTACTTTCAAGTGGGCTTGGGTTTCGACACCAATTTTGGCTGTGGTTTGCGCCATTGAAAAACAAAAGCCTATAGTCTTCTAGCGTAATTATCAATCGTTTGGAAAACTCTTACAACTGTTCTACTCATAATAATTATTCTACCAGGCATCAATTTTTGTGCTATTGTGATGTCCGCCCCCAGCCATCTATTTTTATTAATCTTCGATCCACCTTTGAACAGACTTTGATCAGACTCTGATCGGAATTGGACCAGACTTTGATCAGACATGGATCAGACATGGATCAGACTTGGATCAGACTTTGATAGCGGAGCTCCACAGCGGCTCGAAGAGCCGCAGAGCGGAGCCCCATAACTACCATGCGAGGATAGAAATTGAGAAAACCATGCGTTTGAGTTTTCATGGTCATCGTGGCTAGCGACATGGCTCGCGGGCGCGTTCGCCTAGCGACGACGACGACGATGTTGCCCCAACATGGCGGCCATAGTCATCCGGGATTATTCGGATTACTCATATTACTAGGATTATTCATAGCGGTTTTGGAGGAAAATTTTCTTCCTACAGTTTTCAAGCGTTTTTGGAGGGACATAAGCATAAAGCTGAGTTCTTTCTACAAGTTTTCAAGCATTTTTGGAGGGACTGTGTGAGGAGCTCCGCTTTTAGGTTTGCCTAAATCTATTTAATAGACTTTGATCTACCGGCTAAATCCACTCTCCGAAATTTTTTTTTTCATCAAATCCGGCGTACATTGTCTCTAAGGTTGAGCGATCTTCCACTAACGTTTTCCAGGGGTTTCGAGGGCCAAAATTCAGTGAAAATCGGCTCATTTTGTCTCTACCCCTTCTACTAGTGGTCTGCTTAGTCTCCGCTGACAGACTGTTCCATGTTACTGCGCCCCTATAATGAAAACTCTTTTTGAGGGCCTCAGTTTATGGCCACGGAATAAACAGGTTATGTGAAGCACCTCGAAGATTATGTCTGTGGATGGTGTTAACACTGGCGAATTAATCAGACAGGTATTCGGGTACAAGGTTATCTACAGTTTTGAACATTAAAGATTTCAGTTGTTTTGCACATGTCTCAGCGAGGCTATTCCCTTTAAGTGTCGAAAAGGAGACCAAAGAAGTCCGCAGATTTCCAACACTTCACGTTTATTTTCTAGTCATACAGTTAGCTTTTGCTTCTCGCTCGCTCGCTCTCGATCGATCTCTTCTCATCTCCTTATTGTTATCTGTCATTATTGTCTTGTGCGGCTGTCACTCATATATCAATCATTGCAAGTATTGGTGCACGATTTCCGACATAAGGGCATGACGAATCTGTTCAGATCTGGCATCCCAACTAGACCCTGTTATTATGCGTGCAGCCCTGTTTTGTAGTTTGTCTAGTTTTTGACTGAGGCCATTTAATACGGATGAAGCCTAGGACAGCGCTGCAATAATCGAGATGCGGAAGGATCAATGACTTGTAAATTGTGACTAGGGTACTCTGGGGACGAATCGGTCTTAGCTTCCTCAGTAATAACTATGGGTTACTAGTCTGTTAACTGAAAGCTCTGCTGTCTCAGGGGGAAATTAATGTTCAAAGTGGAGATATAACACGAGGTTAAACAGTACTTTGTATTAATAGAAGATGTTGAAGGTTGTATCACTTTCTTTATCAGTTTTTTTTGACGATTGTTATTTTTTCAGTCCCGCACAAACTGTCTTCACCTTCTACGATACCAGGCAAGTAGGGACTAGGACGAGGGTGCCGAATGAGGCTGTGACGTACGTTAGCAGGAAGTCTACGTTCTTGTTCTTACACGAAGTAGGGACAGGTCAAACTGTACAGTTTTCGATTCAAGGCGGCTAAATTTGAGAATACCCCGCCACTTCATTACTGCTTAAAAAGTTACTTCATTCTGAAGTAACTTGAAGTTCTTCAGAATGATGTTCTTGACAGGTAGGTTGAGTGGGTGAAAAGTGAGTGTGAACGGTATTCTCTGGTTCTCTTCCTTTTGTGACGTTTGTGGTGCTGAGTGTTGGTCAGTTGTTTGAGCGCGTTGTTGAGCTGTCTTCACAACTGACTCAGGGTAGCCACGGTTCTTGAAGAACTGAAGCATTTCTTCTGATTTGCTGGAGAAGTCCAACTCATCACTACATAAACGTCGAAGTCTGAGGAATTGAGAATATGGAACCCACACCCACCCACATTTTCACTAAAACTAGGTTTTGTAGTCACATTAACTTTATTGGTCGTTGCCTACAATCCAAAGTCATTCCAAAAGGTTTCCAGTCCAACTTTCACGCATCTGCCTTCTCGCCGTCCAACCGAGAGTACCTACAAGAAATTCAGTGTGTCCAAAATACTTTCTCATGCAAAATTATGAGAATTACCGTTACAGCTATCTGCAAAAAACGTGACGACCTCGACCAACAAATTATGCAATGCCGTTCCGAACTTTCCAAAATCTGCCCTACCATTTTAGTTCAAGCTATTCGCTCCAAAATTCAAGAACTTAATTCTAAACTTTTCAATTACCTGCACGTAATCAAGACCCAAAAACTTCAAAATTTATTAGGGCCCAAAGTCACCAATAGCCCACCACTCGAAAACAACAACACTGTGGTTACCATTCCAACAGATTTACCACTTTCCGATCCCGAAAAGTCTGTTCTCAGCAAAGGTTTAAATTTTGTTCCCATAACTAAACGAACCGATGAATTCGCAATCAAACAGGATGTCGAAAAATTCCTTCGCCGCGTCCAATTGAAAGCTTTTTTCCATAACAAAGAGAACAATTCTCACACCTCAGAAAAAGACATTTTTGAAACAATTAACATTCGAAAATCTAAATGGACTCCCCCAGAGGGCCAATTCACTTCTGTAGACTTCTTCGTCCAAAAATGCCGTTATGATGTTCAACAACTAAAATTCAATCGTAACACTAAATGTTCCAACCTTTCCACTGAAGAATGGGCGGCCCTAAAAAATCTTAGCAAGCGGAAAGATATTGTCGTTTAAACCTGCCGACACAGGCGGTGCGGTAGTCGTTTGGCGGTCCGACCTTTACCAACAAGAAGCTTTTCGGAAACTTTCCGAGAAATCTTTTTATGCCAAAGTAGACAAAGACCTCACCTTAACCAACCAAAAACTCGTCAAGGAAACTATTCAAGATCTCACTTCAAAACAAGAATTACCCGTTACGGTTAAGAATCTGATCATCACTACTCCTAGAACTTCACGAATCTACTTCAAACCTAAAATCCACAAACCGAACAATCCCGGCCGACCCATTGTTTCTGCATGCAGTTGCCCAACCGAACTTATCTCCAGCTATTTAGACATCGGTGACTCAGCTCTTCATTGCTCCACCTGAATGTTGCCACAAATGGGTGAAGAAGACGGCAGGAGTTGTTTGTTTAATCAAGGATAATCCTAAACGTTCGTACTTTATTCGCATTTACAATCTCATGGTACGTAACGTTCTTAAAATTATAATTGAGCTAAAGTGATCTGCATTTTCCTACTCTTGAGTGTTAATTTGAAAATCTCAGGGTAGGAATTAAAAATAATGTTTATAATAATTGTTTTGTAGAATCATTCACTGGAATGGGAGCAGGAATTGTACGATCAGTTCAAGTACCATGCGCAACGACCCTATTTTCACACTTTTGCTGCCGATGTAAGTAACAATCTTCTGATGCCGACACTTTTAGACATCTTTAGTAAGCTACAATTGGTGTTACACTTTTGAAGTAAATTCTTCTTTAACAGAAATTTATCTTTATTTATCAGTCTGGAATGATTTCCGCACAAGTCCCTACTCATTATGCATGCAGGACAAATTAAGTATGCATTCGTGCTATTGTTTTGAAGTAATTTACGTATACCCACGGGAATCAAATATATACATGGCTAATTTGTACTTACAGGATGAAAAAATTGGAACTCTCTCTCTCTCTCTCTCTCTCTCTCTCTCTCTCTCTCTCTCTCTCTCTCTCTCTCTCTCTCTCTCTCTCTCTCTCTCTCTCTTTTCTTTGCCCTTTTTGCTCACACCGTGTTTGTGCCTTTTCGTCCCAGTGTTCCTCTTTCGATTCCTTTGTCCTGTTTATCTTTCCATTTTCTGCCCTTTTTTTGCCTCCCGCAGTCTGTCTTGAACTCCGTACCACGGTAAACCTCTGCAATACTTGTCCCTGTTCTAGACCACTGAGCTAACGTACCAAGTTGCTGATTCGCATCTTGATAATAATATTTATTTGGAATTCTGGACGACAATTTACATAACAATGATGAGTTATCATATACGTGTGCCGTGCCGACCACCTACAAATACACTGATTTTGCCTCTTTTAAAACAACTTCACCCTTTAATAATGCTAACCGTAACCCCAATGAAAACTGAAGACACTCTTTAGGCTTAAGGTTGAACCCAGTAAAATTCTTTTGGACCTTAATCCATTATATCTGTAAATGTGTGACTTGCTTGTTTTTTCATCCCCCGTGCTACACACTTAAAAGCACACTGCACGGAAGAGCCTACCTCCTTGTGATTGGCGCATCCTTTAAGGGAAATCTTTATGCACGAGTTCATTGGAGTATAAAATCTTTGAGTCAACGTTAACCCCTCTCTTCAAAATGGCAGCAACTCATTTGAATTTATGGAAATCAAACTTTCACGACTGCTAGCCGGTCACGAGTGATGCATAGAGTGGCGCAAAGAGCACAATCTTCTCTCGTCAATGAAATGCCCTAAACCTGAGTGTGGAAACGCACTCAAATGGCAAGTCCGAACTGCATCGGGAGTTGGATTTGTTTGGCGATGGTAATCACTCAAGTTTCCTACATCCTAAAGGCGTCGACCAGGCTACTACGCCTTTGCAAGTTCAGCCCCCTATTGTCGTCCGGCCGGAAACCCAAGATAGCATCGCCCAGGCTACAAATTTATTCGTTTAAGGAAACAAACAGTCCGTTCAAAAGGACATTTCTAGGTCCTCTTCTGCTACTGGTCTGGCGGTAGCCCCCGTGAGAGTGAGATCATCCGACTGCGACAAAGCTGTGGTGAGTTATGCGTTTCTGGACACCGGGTCAACGGCATCCTTCTGTTCCCAAGAACTTGCTAACCAATTAGGTTTATCAGGCAAAGAGACCTTGCTCTTCCTGACTACGATAGAGAAAGAGGACAGCAAAGCCAAGATTTCCATGGTCAGTCTTGAAGTCTCCGACCTCGAAGACGAAATTTTCATCAAGCTACCCACAGTTTTCACTAGGTCAAAACTGCCTGTGTCAATCAATAATGCAGCTGCTCAAGAAGATATCGACCGTTGGCCACATCTTAGCGGTATAGAAATTCCGAAGATAAACGCAGAGGTGGGTCTGCTCATTGGGTGCGATGCCTTGGAAGCCCTGGAACCTAAGGAGATCATACCGAGCTGTAATGGTGGCCCTTATGCGACTAGAACCATATTTGGATGGGCTATAAATGGTCCGTTAGGGAGAACTCAGTGTTCCGCAGCTCACGCTTCAAACTTCATTAAGGCTGATATGGAGCTCAACGAACAGTTTCGAAATTATTGCAACATGGAGTTCAACGACGCTACCTATCGTAATAAGCCAGCTATGTCGCAAGAAGACAAACGAGCACTACTCACCATGACCGAATCAGCAAAGCTCGAAGGCGGACATTACGAAATAGCTCTGCCATGGAAAACGAATCCACCCCAACTGGAAAACAATAAGGTCGTTGCCCTGCGCCGGCTTTCACTTCTGAAGAAACGTCTTATGACGGATAAGGAACTGTATGACAAATACAAAAGCTGTATAGAGGACCTCCTCAAAAAGGGCTACGCTAAGACGGCATCTGACGGTGAGCCCCAGGGAAGGACCTGGTACCTACCTCATCACGCAGTGTTCCATCCTGCCAAGCCTGGGAAAGTACGGGTGGTTTTCGATTGTTCCTCCAAGTACCATGGTACCTCTCAACGACAAGCTGCTACAGGGGCCGGATTTCACCACTAGTTGGAGTCCTCATACGCTTCCGCCAAGAAACCGTTGCTCCTATGTCTGATGTAGAGGCCATGTTTCATCAGGTTAGGGTGAAACCTTTTGGTTGCAATGCCTTACGCTTTCTCTGGTGGCCCAATGGAGATCTGAATTCAGAGCCACGAGCATATATGATGACAGTGCACCTATTTGGCGTGGTCTCATCACCCAGCTGTGCAAACTTCGCCCTACGGAAGACTGCCGAAGACCACAGAATGCTCTTCGATCCTCACATTATTCGTACTGTACAGCGCAACTTCTATGTTGACGACTGCTTGAAATCAGTCAAGTCAGACCAGGACGCAATCAACTTCGTGAAGGATTTGACGGATCTTTTGAAGACAGAGGTTTGGCTGTCTAACTCTCGTCAAGTTGTGGAGTCGATTCCCGAGTCAGAGCGAGCGACATCCGTAAAGAACTTGGACTTTGGCCTCGCCCCTATTGAAAGAGCACTTGACGTGCAATGGAGCATATCCTCGGACGCCTTTGGATTTAGCATCACAGTGAAAGACCGCCCAGCCACGCGAAGAGGCATACTATCAGTGGTCAGTTCGGTCTATGATCCCCTTGGGTTCGTCGCTCCGTTTATTCTTCCTGTTAAGATTCTCCTCCAAGACCTTTGCAGAAGAAAACTCGGATGGGATGACAAGATTCTCGAAAAACATTTCAATCGCTGGAAGTCTTGGCTGAAAGATTTACGTAAGCTTCGAGAGTTCTCTGTTAAACGATGTTTTAAACCCGCTGAATTCGGCGAAGTCACTTCAGCCCAAGTGCATTAGTTTTCCGACGCTTCAGAAGTCGCCTACGGAGCTGTTGCTTACCTCAGGCTGGTCGACACCAGTGGAGCCATACATTGCTCGTTTGTTACTGGAAAATCCAGACTATCGCCTTTAAAACCAGTCACCATCCCCAGACTGGAGCTTTCTTCCTCCGTGCTATCCACCAGACTTGATGCAATGATCCAAGATGAGCTTGAACTGGAAGCGGATGAAACCATCTATTGGACAGACAGCACGTGTGTGCTGCGCTATATTGCGAATAAGGACAAACGTTTCCAAACATTCGTTGCAAATAGAGTTACCGCGATTAGAGAGCAATCCCTGCCAAATCAGTGGCGCTACGTTGAGTCAGCAATAAATCCAGCTGACGATGCCTCCAGAGGAATGACAGTTGATGCAATCACAGGAAACTGTCGCTGGTTAAAGGGTCCAGATTTCCTTTGGCAAAGTGAAGAACACTGGCCAAAGCCCCTTGACGTGACTGATCAAGCTATCGAAGAAATTTTACCTCAAGAGAGAACGGCCGTATTTACTACCCTGACCAAACCAGTAAATAAAGGGATCACCAAGTGTTTCAATCGTGTCTCCTCCTGGCTTCAGTTGAAGAAATGTGTTGGTTGGATCTTAAGATACAAGAGTCGCCTCCAGCACGCTGTTGACAAACGGAAAAGAGGGGAGACAGTCGCTATTGACCTAAATAACAAGATTGACCCCCTCCATGTTTCGGAAATGGAAATTGCCGAGAGAACTATCGTAAAGGCCGCCCAGCTCGACACCTTCCACGACGAATTGACGTCATTATCAAGCTCGCAAGAGGTGGTCACGAAATCCAGTGGTATATCAAAGTTAGATCCAATTCTTGTGGACGGAGTTATCCGCGTCGGAGGCCGCCTACGCAATTGCCCTATGAAATCAGATGCTAAACATCCTGTTCTGCTCTATAAAGACCACCACGTGTCCCATCTGATCATCCGCCACTATCACCATATCTGTGGTCACTCCGGTATTGAACACACGGTATCGCTCATACGACAGAAATACTGGATTACACAAGCTAGAGCCTCCGTTCGCCGCTTGCTGCTTTCCTGTTTCAATTGCAGCAAGAGACAAGCTTCACGAGGCCAACCGAAAATGGCGAGCTTGCCAGAAGACAGGGTGAATCCTTCAGAACCCCCATTTAGCTATGTCGGTATCGATTGCTTCGGTCCACTGGAAGTGCACCGTGGGAGAAGTTTGGTAAAACGATATGGTGTCCTCTTCACGTGTATGTCTATCCGCGCCGTACACATCGAGGTTGTACATAGCCTTGACAACGAACTCCTTCGTAAATGCCCTAAGACGATTCATTGCCCGAAGAGGACAACCTGTCCAGATGAGATCAGACAATGGGGGAAATTTTGTTAAAGGGGAGGAGGAGCTGCGCGAGGCAATCGCCAAGTGGAACCAGAAGAAGATCCATAGCTTCCTCTTGAATGAAAACATCAAATGGGTATTTAATCCGCCTGCTGGATCCCATCATGGTGGCGTTTGGGAGCGGTGCACACGAACTACCCGAAAGGTGATGAAGGCCCTTTTGAAAGAACAGCGCTTGGACGACAAAGGACTTCTTACTCTGCTAGCCGAAGTGGAGTCGATCATTAATGGGCGACCGATAACAAAGGTCTCAGATGACCCAAAGGACTGCGAAGCCCTCACGCCAAATCATCTACTGCTGCTTCGAGCTGGACCGAATCTACCTCCCGGGTTGTTCGTCAAAGAAGGCAACTACTCCCGTCTCCGGTGGCGACAAGTACAATACCTGGCTGACGTCTTTTGGAGGAGGTGGCTGCGAGATTATCTCCCTGCATTGCAAGAGAGACAGAAGTGGGGAGCTACAAAAAGGAATTTTGCAGTTGATGACGTGGTACTCGTCGTCGACGATGCTGTTCCTCGGAGCAGCTGGCCCCTCGGACGAGTAATTGAAGTTTATTGCAACAAAGGGGACAGGCTCGTTAGAAGCGTTAAAGTCAAGACAAAGACGTCGATTCTCGTGCGACCTATTGACAAGATTGTCCTGTTGGAGAGCGCTTAAACATATTTGTTATTGTTTTCGTGTAAGTCTGTTGCAGTTTGCGTAAGCATTAGAGAGACTGTGCAAGAACTCTGTTTCAAACGTTTATCTAATTTTTGTTAAAGGCTCTAAGCTCCCTCTGCCTTTAAAGGGGCCGGAATGTTACATTTGAAACACTGTTTATTAATTTCTCGTTTCCCACGGACAACCCAATGTAGCTTATGTTTCCGTCACGCTCTTGTTAATTTCCTTTTACTTTAGTTACTTGTTTTCTCATATTACGCATGTATGACAGCCACGTGTCTTCTGCGGGCTACTTGTAATTTTCCTTTGGCTATCGGTCCTGCAAAGAATTGTCTATCTACTTTAAACTGGCTATTGACTTAGGAGCTTACCAAACTAAGTGTATCATGTTTTGTAACACGTACCCTCTACATTTTTTGCATGTAAAGTTAATCGCGCATTTGCTGATTTCGCTTTTATTTGTTTCTATTTGACTTGTAGTTCGAACCACGCTCAATCACGCTCAACAACGCTCTATCAAGTTCTACTACACTAAATCACGCGCTACCACTTGTTATAGTTACAGTGATATTAAAATTATTGGAATCAACGGCGTGCGTTCGTTTTTAAAGGTCCTGAGGCTAAACGCCATCCTTGTGGTTCGCTAAGGACCACATAACTATTGCTGGGAGGTTTGTGCAGACAGACTAATGAAACAACATACAGGGCCGATAGGGTCCTGAGAAGATAAAAACTGCGGGCCTGGGACAAGTCTCCTGCAAATCGATTTTTATTTTTATCAAGGAAGAAAACCGATTTCGCGAAATTTTGCCCGAGCACGCAAAAATTATCGAGACTCACCTAAGCCGATGTAAAGCCTAAACAAAGCCGATGTAAAGCCTACACAAAGCCTGCGCGCGTCGCAGCGCGCGCACCGCCCCCTGTCGCTGTGAAATTTTACAGAGATTTTGTAAAAACTTTTGTCATATCTTTCTGGAAAGTTGCTGTCAAAGCCGATGTAAAGCCTAAACAAAGCCGATGTAAAGCCTACACAAAGCCGATTTCGCGAAATTTTGTCCGAGCACGCAAAAATTATCGAGACTCACCTAAGCCCAGGTAAAGTCTAACGAATATCGATTTATCGAGACTCACCTAAGCCTGGGACAAGTCTCACGAGGGTGTAAAATTTACAGAGGCGACAGGCGTAGGCCGAAGGCCGGAGGCTGAATCCTTCTCTAACCCCGAGGCGACAGGCGGAGGCTGAGCCCTCCTCAAAGCCTTAGGTGACAGGTGAAGGCTGAACCAAGGCTTGCCTAAGCCTGGGACAAGATTTCACGAAAATCGATTTTTCATTTTGTCTTAGACGAGCACGGCTTTCGCGAATTTTTTACTCGAGGGGTAAGATTTTACCATGACTCACCTAAGCCTAAGACAAGATTTCATGAAAATCGATTTTAAATAAAATTAGTTTTTTATCAAGTATTTAGAAAATAAAATTAAATTATGGTTTAAAGATTTGAAATGAAATTAATAAATGGAAGAATTGATTATGGAACAACTACGAAGATTATATTTACCACAATTGAAAAAAATTGCTAAAGAGTTGAAAATTAAAAGATTATACGGAATGAATAAAGCAGAATTGATTGAAGAGATAGAAAAATTTACAGATGAAGAGACAAAAGAGTTAATAAAAAAAGTTACTATTAATGATAATTATATTTGTGTTCACGGAAAGTGTAAATATTTTTGTAAAGAGTGTGGGGGGGTCACATTTTTGTAATCATAATAAAAGTAAGTATCGTTGTAAAGAATGTGGTGGATCACAAATATGTGAACACAATAAAATTAAGTATCAATGCAAAGAATGCGGAGGATCACAAATATGTGAACATGGTAAACAGAAAGCTTCTTGTAAGGAATGTCGAAAAATAAAATTATGATTTAAAGATATAAATATAAAATAAAAAAATGGAAGGATTATCAATTCAACAATATATAGAAAATAGTATGCTTAATTTTGAGTATTTTAATGAAAAAAGATTGGGTATTTATGATTTTATAAAGTTAATTGAGAAAGATTTGTTAAAAAAGATATCAAAAAATCGTGGTTTTATTATTGAAGAAAATGTAAAAGAAAATGTAAATTATGGTTGCCCACTTGATTTTAAAATTTGTTATTTTGGAAAGAATGATAATAAAACTATTATTTATGATGATTTTGATGATTATGATTGTATAATAGATTTAGATTTTGATAAGGGGTTTTTATTAATTAATGAATTTGTTGAAGAAATAATTTATTATGCAAATTCACAGTATGATGAATGGCATTATGTAAATTTTAATGGTGATGATGATAATTTTGAGGAAGAATATAATATTAATAATTTTATTGTTGAATCATTTATGATTACATTATACGCAGATATGAATAAGATATTACATAAAAAGAAATTCTACAAAGACTTGTATGGTGAACTAATGGCTAAAACCTGGCATCCAGATAGGTATTTAGATTGGTGTGTTGATATTGAGGGGTTAAAGTTTTTGAAAGAGTTGTGGGGTGAAGATTAAGTTATATAACGCAAATAAGTGTTACATAACAAAATATATAAAATTTATCGAAATAGATACCAAGCTATTCCTCCAGTTATAAGTATAAATGTTAATATATTCTTTTCATGCTCTGTTGTGTTAATATTCTTTTCAGTGGAGTTGGTAATACGAATTTCCTTCTTCGTTGAGTCTGTTTTCATTATAGGTTTTGGTTTTGTTTCAGGGATATGCGGTAACTTTACTTTTGAAGGTTCTAAATTATGATTTATTCCTACATTTTTTGATTCAGTATTTATTGCATTATTTACACCAAAAGTCATATCCTCATTTGCTTTCATCAACTTGTTATTATATCCGACCACGCTTTCAGTATTTATAACCATATTACTAGGCATCAGCCAAACCCCAGGAGCAACAGCTAAATCAAGCCTCAATTTCGAGTTTTGCACAGCCAATTGATAATTTTGTATAGATTTAGAAATATCATTTTCAATAACACTACTTTCAAATAATGATAAAAATTCTTGTTGCGTTTCAATCGCTCCTCCTCCATTACCATAAATTGAGTTTCTAGTGTTAACTTGGGATCCTAATATGCAATATACAAAAGCTTCAACCGATCTATTTAATCTACCAAGGCCAGCTTTGGTCAAGCCATACCCACTTGTTGGAATAAACCAAGCATATCGGAAATCACCAAAGTCATCATTACGAATAAATGAAATTAAATTCCCTTCTTGTTTCTTTCCACCTTCGTCACTAAATTTACCACCTCCTGGATATTTATCTGCGACTGTATCATAATTTCTTACTAAATGAACATTTTGTAAACCCCCACCCTTTCCTTTATAACCTGCTCCATAATCTAAAAATATATCACCCAATCCGTTGTTTCTACCTCCTTTCCATCTAAAATCAGATGTAACATTAATTCCAAATTCTGTGCATAATCTTTGATATGCTACTTTACTATATGGATTGTTGTTTATTGAAAAAGGCTGTTCATCTGGCAAAGGTACTTTCAATTCATATAATATTCTCCTTATTGTAAAATATACATGAAACTTTATAAAACTGCTCACTACCTTGGGATAATTTAAACTTTCAAACGGGCTTACACCACACCCAGAAGTCGCACACCATACCGCAAAGTTAAGTTGCTGAGGCCAGTAATTGAAATCTGGTGAATTTAACCATTTTTTGCTTTGTTTTCCGGATTTGAAAGTTACAATTTGATTTGTAAATATGTTTCTCATTTTTGCAGTGAATTTATTATTTTTTGAAACATATATATCAAGAAATGACAGCATTTTTGTTACATCGGTTGTAAAATCATCAAAATCAATTGCAGGTATAGTATAAGATCGGTTTGTTAATGTTAAACTTTTCGGAAATGAACCCAATTCAGGTTCATCTAAACCCAAATCTTCCCATAAAAGTTTTTTCAAATAAGGCGCTAATCCATCGGTCCAAGTTTTACCGGTAGGATCATCATTGGACATCACAGTCATATTATTATATTTCCACTTAATATAGCCACCATACGGATCAGCTACAACTATGAATTTACTTTGATCAGCATTTGGATATCTGTTTCTGAAATCTCCGAGAGTCATCTTATTCTTTATTTTTCTTCGTCTTTAGATTTAGAATAAGATGAAAATTAATATCCTTCTTTTCTAATATCCACCGGAAGGTGGGGCCCAGCTTCGCTGAATACCTGCAAAACAATTACAACCAACTTCAGTTTTTTCATATGAAATTTTTAATGTGTGGGACTGGTTAGTTCTTTTAATAGCTCTGATCGAACTTCTCTCCTTATTTGTGACATGTTTAAGTTTTTTTCTGTATCTCTCCTAAATTTTTGTCGAACTTCTAGTTTTAGTTTTTGAAACTTATCCAACTCTGCTAAAATTATCGAAAATTCTTGATCGGATATAACATTATCTTTCAAAGCTTTCGAAACCAAGTCATTAATGGTGTTTAATTTTGATTTTGCAATTGAGGCGGTTTGTTCATGTTTGCTTACTTTATTAGAAAGTCTTTTCGAGGCTACACCAAATATAACGGATGCCCCACCAAAAATTCCGCCTACAACGCCTAGGGGAACACCGATAATGACACCAAAACCACTAAGGGAAGTTCCCAAACCACTTGCAGATAGAATAATCGAAATCAAACCTCCAGAAACACTAATTTTTGTACATATTCCTCGGGCGCGATTGTATTTTTTCCTTACATCTTCATAATGTTTTATTTCCCTTTCAAGATTTTGTTGTACTTCACTTGCTTTTTGAAGTCTGAAATTAACAGGGTCTGGATTAATATTGTTTGTATTTGGTAATTGTGGGTAAATTCTATTATACTCATCCATATTGTATTTTACTAATCAACACGATATCTTTAAATTGATACGAATGCTAGAGTTATTAGAAATTAACTTTTTTCCATTTTTATCTAAAATCCATAATGTAAATTGGTTCACAGGATTTTTGGTATACAGAATTCTTAAACAAGGATAATCTTTGGACGGTGTAACAGCCAGTAATTGGGAGGGGTTAAGTTCGACATTTCCACCGAGAGGAATCCTATTGTAATATGAAGATTTTGGTTCAATAAGATCACACATTAAGTACAATAAATTGTTAGTGTTTGAATTAGTAACTGAAAAATCCAGCATTTGTATCTCTTTTACATTGTATAATGGTGGATCGAGATAAATTGTTGTTTCAGTGGTTAACATTGTTATTGATAGATATATTGTATCGCACATTATTTTTTATCTATTTCCTCTTCTTGTTTTTAAACTGTTCTATAAAATATAGAACCACAGCCATTATCAACAACCAAGCATTCTCACCTAAAAATCCAATAACCTGACCTGCTGTTTTGAAATAAAAGCTAACTATTGCACCAACCATTCCTGGTAATATTTCACCCAGTTTTTTACCTATAGTTTTCAACCCATTTCCTAAACCTTTACCCAATGTGGATAGACCTTTTGAAAGATTAGAAACAATAACACCAATGACTACACCAACAGCACTCAAAACAGCAAAAACTGTAAAACCATACTTTTTGAAGATATCCTTTACCCGCTCTCGTAATGGAAGATTTTTAAGTATTTCATCATTTTGTCTCTCGATATCTGATATTTGGTCTTTGTTTAATATTATCGGCTTTTTTGATAGTTCTTTAAATTTATCAATATCAGTTTGTAAACGCTCATTACTTTGTTTTAACTTTGTTGAATCAGACATTCCCTTCTTATATTTGTCTATTTCATCTTTGTATAGTTTCAATTCAGCTTTAAGTTTATCAGACTCTGTTTTAGCTACTATCTTTTGCTCAACAGCCACATCTAAATAACTTTCAATTTCAGCGATTCTGGTTTGTTGTTGCTCTATGATTCTTCGCTGTTCTTTATCAATATCACTATAACGCTTCCTCTCCAGTTCATTTGTGTCATTTGTTGCGCTTAAACCATCTAGTGCATTACTTAAATCCTTAATTTTTTCATTAGCTTCATTCAACTGTAATGCAGTATTATAATTTCTTGAAATAAGGGATTCATAATTAACACCTAGCTCTTTTTTTATGGTTTTTCCCAACCCATCAACTTTTATTACCCCATCTTTATCAATCAATGTATGTTCTGCTGCATTAGTCCGGTCACTCAATTTAACATTTAAATTACCATCTTTATCCCACTCTGCTGTAAACGAGGCTTCAAAAGGTTTAAATTCTGGGAAAAAACTTTTTATGTATTGTAACGCCTTCATCCTATTATCATATTGTTCATCTTTGTTTTTTTCTTTCTCATCCATCTCAATCTCTTCAGATGATTTGGTTTTAGGTCTAGCACCCTCATTCCAATAACTCCTGTAAGTTGTGGATGTTGAGGGCTGTCTACCAAGTAATGAGTCATTTTCATCAAAATCGTCATTATCTTCTTGTTTGTTTTCTTCTCCTAAACCGAAAGGGTCATCTTCTTCAACTTCTGCCATGATTTTTTTACTCATCAGTAAGAAATCTTTAAACGAGCAAAGCGCGCCGCGAAACAAACTTTCAAACTAATCATACAATAACCTAAACCTAAAACCTAAAGGAATTTACTCGCTGCATACCCCAACGCCAACATACCACCACCCACATATACCATTTCACCCATTTTTTGGTTTTCACTGGGTCTATAATAATCTGAAAATTTTGGTTCATGAATTTGTCCATACAATTTCAAAGCTTCGTCTGTTTTTGAAATATTTTTTGATGCTTGATATTTATCATCTTTTTGTTGTAATTTCCAATCAATTAATTTTTGTCTATTTTCTTGATATGTAGCATAATCTTTTTGATATTTTTCTAGTGCTTTATCGTGTCGTATTTTCTCTGTATCTGTTTTGTCGCCAGATAGATATTTTGCAAGATATGATCCTCCAACAAATGCAGTTGCATTTAATACAGCTCCTCCAAACATCATTGCTAATGTTGCCATGTTTAATTATTTTGGTAAAATATTTTGATCCTCTAAATATGTTTTTAGATACATACTACCTGATAGAACGACAACCCATTTTGCGTAATTTGTAATACTTGAGGATGGATCGTTCATAAATGATTCTTTCAATGCTTTTTTAGCTACATAACCAACTCCCGCCGCCAATCCGATAAGGACTGCTGAATCAGTAACAGTTTTCACAAGTTTGTTTTCGTTTGTCATGATTTTTTACTTCATCAGTAAGAAACCTTTAAACGTGTTTTACACGTCTGCAGAGCAGTAGACCGATTATAACATTCCTATTTTCGGCGGAGTTGGTTGAGTATTAGCATGTTTAGGTTGTGGTTGGGTGGGAATATTTGATGGTATTCGTTCCTCCTTTACCCCGAACCCTTCCTTTGAAATGGTTCCTCCCTTCGGTCGGTATCTCATAAACATATCAAAGGCAGTAAATCCAATTCCAATTATGGATAAAACAGTGGTAAAAGACAACTCTGGCAACCATGGTTTAGATTCTGCTACTTCATTGTAATTTTGCTCTTCTTCACGTTTCATTTGATCCTTAGCTCGCTTGCTCTCTCTGGCTAATGCTTCTTTTGCTTTTTTATTGTATTCCGCCAATTTCTTACCGGCTGCAACTTTTTTAGGATCTTTCTCTTTCTTTCCTCCGGGTTTTTCTTTTGAATCTTTCTTTTCAGGTATAGGGTCTGCTGTAATTTGCTCAACAACTTGTGTTCCTCCTTCACTTTGTTCAGTTCGGTCAGACATTATTCCTCGCGAAGCGAGGCCGAAGGCCGAGCGTAGCGAGGTTACTAATCGTGTCGGTTCCGGTCAGACCACGTGGCTCGCAAGCCCGAGTAAATCGAGCCGAGAGTTTTTATATATGTATATATATATATTTATATATATGTTTATATATATCTTTATAATATAGCTACGTTCTTACGCGCGCCCTGATTGGTCAAAAACCTATGTTTTATCAGAGTATAAAACATAGAAAAAGCGTGTTTTATTGTTTTTCGCCACATTACCTTCACTCGATAATTCTCTAAGAGATGGCGAAAAACATTTTTCTTTGAAGAAATTCATGATGGAATTCTCTGCGAAGCAGCAGAAAGTTTTGAAGCTGAGAATAATAAAACAAATAAAGAAGAAGAAGCGAAAAAAGTCGCGAATTTGGTATTAATTGGCGTCGGTTTGTCGATCTGTGTGCTTTGTTGTTTCTATTCGCGGCATGTAAAATCTATATCATAAAGCGAATAAAGAAGCCTAAGCCGTGTATTACACTGTGATTAAAACACTCCAGGCATTTGAGAACACTCGAGAAATGTAGAAAACACTCGCCTGCGGCTCGTGTTTTCTACATTTCACTCGTGTTCTGAAATGCCCGTCGTGTTTTATCACAGTGTAATACACGGCTTAGGCTTCTTTATTTGTTAAATATTTTAAAGGTGTCCGTTCGCAGGCCAGGTTACCTGGCAATAGTAACGCACTTGAGAACGCTGAATTTCCGCCATTATTCGGTGATGCCTTTTTGAAAGTAATGTAAATTTTGTGGAAACCGATTTCACTCGTCCTGGAAGTACATCCCAGCAAGGTGATCTCCAAGATATTCAAGAAATATTAGCACGAGATCGTCGCCGAGTAAGTTCGAATACCGTGAAAATCAACACGAGGAAAGCACGACTCAAAGCAGGGATAGAGAAACGACAGCAGGGAGAATAACAACAGAAATCGCAGCCAAGACAACAACTGCTCGCTCCAGAAAAAGGCAAACGAAACAGCAGGGAAAATGACCAGGAATTCAATCAAGTTAGTTTTGAATTTGAATGTGTTATTGATAGAAATACAGGACATGAGTGAACGATTACATAACGAAATATATTGGTGTACTACATTTAGCAAAACGACTTAGAAGGGACACCGAGTAAGAACGACTTCAACGATTGGAGATGTCTCTGGAAAATAATTCTATTAGTCTAAAACCGGAATCGGAAGACGACCAACAGATTACAAGAGAATGTAAATAGGTATTTTTCATAATAAAACGATAGCGTTTCCAGTTTGAAGTAATTTCCAACACAGAGAGTTGCAGTTGTTATAGCAATCATTTATAACGATGTGATCTGATATCATTGCAACAGTGAAAATATTGTAAATTTTCTTGATCTAGCAGTTTTGTTAAACATTTTCAACAAAATGTATACCCTGTGTCACTATAAAGTACTGGTTCTGCAATATTATCAGTGATCAATGTGATCATTTTAAAATAAAGCAAATGTGATTACTGAATTCTGAGTAGTATTTCTCTTTGCTATATATATATATATATATAATAAAAAGTTATGATGCTTCGAGCCAACAGGGATGCCACACGCCAGAAGGATCCAAAAGGATTCGTAGTCCAAACCTCGAGTAATGAAATTTGTAGGCAATTGTGGAAAACGAGGACGGACAACTTCGAGCGAAAAAAAAAATATATATATATATATACAGTAAAAAATCTAAAAAAAGTTTAAAAATTTAATAAAAATAGACGTTTCGGTCAATGACCTTCATCAGTTGCAGTGCCTTTATATATATATATATATATATGTATGTATGTATATATATATATATATATATATATATATATATATATATATGTATATATATATATATATATATATATGTATTCTCTGATTGAAAGGTTTCAATAATATTGTGTAGAGACAAGTTTCATAGCCTTTTCACAATGGGTCAGTTTTACCTTAGAGTGCAATGACCCCCCCCCCCCCCTGATAATATTGCTATCTAGAACCCCTGCCCTTTTTTCACAAATGAAATGTTAATTCAAGCCTTAATTTGCAAAGTTAGACATAACATATTAACTTTGTTACTTTCTGCCGTTTACTTTATTTTTATGTCAAATATCAATATTTCATAACAACCACAACATGCAATTAACCTTTTACATTGGAAAAACTTTATAAAGAAGAAAATAAATTTTGTAATGCCAAAATGTTTATGATCTTTCTCATATATTCATTGCAAGTGTGCTGTATGTAGTAACAAGTGTTTCAAGTTTCCTAAATGCCCTATGCTTTCAATAATGATTTTCCACACAAACTTTCTAGACAAATGACTGCACTAGATTCTAAGCCTTTTAGAAGAAATGGTATTGTTTGGAGCTGTTTTGATTACTACCACCTCTGATGGAAAGCCTATTAAGAAGATTTTTGTATTGCTTTTAGTAGTAGAGTAACAATAACTTTACCAAGATTAAGACATGAATCCCACCCCATAAAAATATATTATGTTTAACATAAAAAATATAACAATAATAATATCAATACCAGTAATAATAATAGTAATGATAATAATAATGATAATAATATAATGATAGTTCTTCTCGTTACTATATGTCATTGGTTACAGTTCAATACCTCTGGCTGCCATCACTTTTTCGATGAAATACCGTCCTTATATTAAATCTTTCTTCTGCAGTTTTTATAATAGAAATTTTCATATATTCAAAATAATGTACTATTCTATGGTTGGGTATGGATATTTTGCCTGTTTCTGTAACAGCACAATTAAACTTTCATGTGGTATATACTTTTGACTGATTGATGTTGATTTCACATTATTTTTTTACAGGGGTACGTAGTGCAGCAATCTTTTTGAACATATTAAGATTTCAATAACTCTTTCTTACATGTATTGTTTTTATGATATGACCTAAAAATAGCACAACCACATACTATACAGTGGGCACTCACTATTACCAAACCTTTATTCAAAGCTTTTGTAGAATCCAATTGTTTTACCCCCAATTTGTTGATATGGCATCTCTTTTGAGGGAAGAGGAATTTTTCTATCTACCACTGGGGGTACCATTGCAACTGGAAAGAGTACACACATTAAAACATGCACTATTCATAATGCTCTCAATTGTGGTTACCCGGGAATGAAATAATGACTGCAGTAGACAATAAAATATCTAATCAGAAGATTCTTCTTACAATGAATCTCATGCAATTATAACCAAAAAAACATAAACAAAAAATAATTGGAGCGTTCAGCTCATCCTCTGTGTAAGAACATATTGTGTTCAAAAGTGATGTACAACAAAGAAGACAAAGCAGTAGAGACTAAGAAAATAAAACTAAAGAAAAAAAACACAGGTTTTTACACCGTGGTAAACACAAGCATTCATATCAACTCTTCAAGATTTCACCTGCAAAAGATTTACAATCATTTTCAATTTGTGTTAAGTGAATATTATTGTGATACTTCATCGACTCTGTATTCCCTGTCAAGATAATAAATAATTTTACTTCTATTCCCTCTGGTGCAATCTCAGTGGCAGTGAAAGAGCTAAATGAAGGTCAATTTTTAAGCACTGTGTTGAGCAGTATACTGATCATGTAATTTGCACCAGGTGTCACTAATTGTGTACCAAACACAGCATAAGAAATAAAATAATGGGGATTACGCTAATATAAAAAATAAAATATGTAATACAAAAAAAAATCAAGAATAAAATATGAAAGCATTGTGACTTCTTCAAAAACTAGCTTCGCGAGGTTTTTGCGGGAGTCGTATTTCTAGTTATTTTATTTAACAAAGTAAAGAATCTTTAAATCAGTTGTGCTCAGTAGACAGTGTCATATCCGTTAGCATCTTGCTTAGTAGACTGCTCAGTTGTACTTGAAACCTCTTGTATTTTATGCTCAGTTGTACTTGTAACTTGTTGATTTTTGTTGAATTTTATGTGTTTTGCAACCTGGAATAGCCCGCTAGCAAGTGCTGCCAGCCTTCCTGCTTTTAATGCTAAGAGACCTACAATGTTTGTCAGTTCACGATTAACCAAATCATCATTCTTCAAATCCGCACAAAGAGCCTCTATATCATCTACAGGAACAATGTAAGAAATGACTTGTGAAACTAATTGAAGAGATGAATCTACCAACCCACCGCTAATTTTCTTACCTAATACTGCTTGATAACGATTATAATATTTTTCAACATCTTTTACTGATAATTTTTTTACATCACCCAGACTCATATCAACTCCTAAATATTCCTTTGTAGTTCCAAGAGATGCTAAAATAGCTAGTGATTCTTGTTTTATTTCAACTTCCTTCGGGAGATCCTCACTTCTTTTGGTATCATTCTTTTCTTCTTGTATATCGATATAATCTTCAACGTTTGTCATCTTTTGTGATAATATATGAGTTATTTTTAAATCACTTCCGCGAATCGGGTAGGTCTTCGACCGTTTCAGGGATCTCTAAATAACATTGAAATGGAAATCTTAAACATAAACATAGTCTAGAATATTTTTCTTTTTTCAACATTTCCACAAATTTTTTACATGTTTCAGAATCTAAATCTCCCCCATAATCTTCGAAAAACATCTTCATACCTTTATGCGACGGATTATGAAATGAGACCACACAAGCTACATTTTCTCGGAATGGTTTTGCTATCGATGTTAATTGTTGAGTGAGAACCCACATTGATAATCCATGATGTCTTCCGGAGAATGCTAAATCTATAAACTTGTTCGATCGTTTCTTCAGATCATTTGAAACCGCACAATCGTCTAAAATTATTAATGTATTTGTTCCAGAGAATAAAGTTTGACAATCAGTTAACAATTCATTAATCTCATCGATATTACTTGCATCAGGTGATAATACAAAGAATCTCTTATCTCCGCGAGCAAAATTATGATAGGTTTTATTTTTATAATAGGTTGGGCATATTAGAACAATGTATTCAAATAATTTTCGGAAGGGGCCTCGGAGTTGATCTATGATGTACTTTGTTTTTCCACAATTTGTTGGTCCAGTTATAATACAATGAAAAGGGATTTTATCTCTCAATTCTTCAATATTTTTTTCAGCACAGCTGGTCTTTAGACTTGTATTATAACACAAGGTTTTAAATTTTAGATTCTTAGTACTTTATCGAATGTAAGTTTCCTCACTTCGTTCGGGGTGCGCTATTTACTTAATACATAATGGAGCGCAAACCTGAATTCATAATCTCCATCATTGCATCGGCTACAACAAACATGTAACAGGTTATAGTTCCAGATCCACTTTGTTTTCTTTTAATTTCTAGTTTTACTCCATCACGCGTATTGTTTAAAACCAGCCCTCCTCCGTGGATATCATTATCCGGGTGAGTTCGCAAATCAACCCACAGAGCAAACTTATCATAATAAAAATCTTTTTCTTTCATGTCATTTCTTCCAAATCTTTTCTTTACCGACTCCCATAAATCTGAAGGTATCATTCCCTTAGAGTATAAACGATTTGGTACTCCATCAACATCTATATTGATCGAGGTGATCCCTGGATTGTAAAAACTTTCAGAGTTTCGAGCTCCTGCAGTGTTGGGTAATGTAAACAAAAATAATATTCCTGTCATTGACCTTCTTGGCAGATTAATATGCTGGTTTATAACAGTGTCCCCGCCTATGGAAAAGGTAAAAGTTTTGTGTAGAGTAACATTTTCGTAAAAGAAGCCTTTCCCAACCTGATAAGATGCTTGTGCTTCGCGAGCCAAGTATTCGCTTGAAATGGAAGAATATTCCAACTCGAGGTTTTTGATTGAATATGTTGGGGTCTTTGTAGTATCAGAAAAAACAACAATATCATTAATTGGAGCAAGTGTAATCTCAAAGATTAAATGATGATCTAGAGCTTTTGGATAGAAAACTCCGTGATCGTTTAGAATAGGATGGTTTAGTGGAATGTGATACTTTGTGTTATGTACCGATGCGAGAGCTACTTCCCTAACATCTTGGGTTTTCTTATCACCCGCATTTGTCCTGAGTTTTCTCATGTTTTCTGAAGAAATACCTTGTTTTAATCTATCCGCTCTATCTTCATCTGATAAAAATAAATCATGATAAGTTTGAAATAGATCGTATCTTTGAGTATCCTGTAATGTTTCACCACCAAAAAGAACCCTTAATCTGGAAACGAGATTGCTGCCCACATTATTCACAAGGGTGTTATTAGCATGTCCATCAACTTCCAAATCGAAAAGTAGAGATACACTTCCTGGTACAATCACTAAATTCTCAGAAAGTTTAGGGATATTTATATATAATGTTTCACCAGGGCTGGCTGAGGATGGATTGAGAGTAATTCTATTCAAAGTTGATTCTGCTTTCAACCCAAATGGTTCTCGTGGAATTCTGTTTGGATTAATTTTTTCAGACGTCATTGTATAATTTATAAGATACTTTGGTTAATTTTTAAATCCCTTAGTCATATGAATTGGTATTTTTTTTATTCTCTAATTCTTCAATATCTTTTATTAAACTTTCTCTTACCCCTTCAATTACAAGCATCAGATTAAAAAGATTATCCCCATCTTCCATATTGAGAATTTTTGAAATTATAATTTTTTTTCATCATCTTAATTTGATATTCGCTAAATTTTATTTTTTCTTCCACCATTTTTAATTTATAAGATACTTTGGTTAATCTTTAAATGAGTAACGAAAAGATATCAAAAATATCAGTGGATCTGGCCACGCTCTTCGAGCAGATATATTATTCAACTGAAGGATATTGGAAAGGATATTCTGCAATTCCTAAATTAGCTGAAAAGGCAAAGGTTAGTGAAGAAGAGGCAAAACAATGGCTTCAGAAACAAGCAATATGGCAAATATATCTACCTGCTCCCAAATATATACCTAGACCTCACTGGACTGTGGATAAACCTAATCAGATTCACCAAGCAGATTTATTATTTTTACCGCATGATAGAGTCGGAAGAAAAACATATCGATATGTATTAGTTGTGGTTGATGTGGCCAGCCGATACAAAGATGCAGAACCTTTATCCTCAAAAGAAAGTCATGAGATATCCAAAGCTTTTGAAAAAATTTATTCCAGGAAGTTAAAATATCCCAAAACATTAATGGTTGATCCCGGAAGAGAATTTATGGGTGAAGTTGCCAAACTCATGAATTATCATAATGTGAAAATACAGAGAAGTGAAGCCGGAAATCATAGAGCACAAGCGTTTGTGGAAAGAGCAAATAGAACATTAAGTGAAAAATTATTTAGTCATCAATATGCACAGGAAATGATCGGCGATGAAAGATCTAGAGTATGGGTGAAACGATTGCCTGATATTTTGAAAACTTTGAATAATACACCGACGAGAATAACCGGTAAAGAGCCTGATGATGCCATAAAAATTAATGAGGTTAATATTTATACTCCAAATTATAAGCGAGTTGTTGGCACTGATGAGGTTAGACCACCCCCAGGAGTTAATGTTAGATATTTATTATTTCCTGGTGAACTTGAAGGTGGAGAACGAAGAAGAGCTACGGATCCCATTTGGAGTATTCAGATTTATAGCATATCACGTAGTGTTGTTTCATCAAATCAACCGGTTTTGTATTATTTACAAGATGGGCCTAGGCGCGGTTTTGTTAGAGAAGAAATACAGGTTGTGCCTTATGATACTGAGTTGCCGCCGGATTCTGTTTTAGTAAGATAATGCCCGATGGCAAAAGTATGTATTTTATCTTCACAAATTATTCTCTTATCATCATTAGCAGATAGCGCGACTTTATTAATGGTTTCTGCAAAAACATCATGTAAGTGGCTTCTTAATACCTTCATCTGTCTGTATTGTTCTTTACCGCTGAATAAACAGTTCTTATAATCTTCATGTTCTATTTTATTTTTTACAATTGATTTCTTTATTCCCTTACATTTCTTTTCTTCTCCACCATCATCCATCAATACAGAGTATAGCTTAGCTCTGAGACCAACAAATTCAATTATCTGCTTACCACCAGCCTCGTCTTTGAACATATTTATTACTTTCTTATTCACTCCAGTCTCTATACCAGATTTATGGTTTTTAGGAAAATTACTGGTGTCAAACATTTCTCTCACATCTGGACTAATATCCTTATAGAAATCTTTTGTTTGTATTGAATATACAAGGCTGTCTGTGTCTGTAAACAACAATTTTGCTTTTTCTCCATACTTTGGCTTTATGTAATTATAATGAAATTTATACATTATTGTTTTACTTAGATCCAGAATACACATACCTAAGTAAACGGGTTTATTGAATTTTATCTCTTTTTTCTTCATGTGAATAGCAACCAGGTTTTCGCAAAAGATAGTACGATGTCGAAAGTTGGGTTTTGATGTTAATTTTTTCGCGTCTTTTTCATTTGTAACCAACCGAACATCAGCCCTTTTTCTAATGTTTTCCATAGTTTTACCAAATACAGAGTTATTCATAAGTTTGAAGAAATCTTTTTCAAAATCATTCTTTGCTGAGGCTCTGAGTTTGGTATTCAATTCGATGTATGGTTTCAGCCAAGCTGACTCTTCGAATTTAATACCGCTATGAATTTTGGTTACTTTCAATCCTAGAATTTCACAAAGTTTTAGTTCTTCATGATGGAGTACATACTTTTTCTTATTGTTTAGGTTTGGTATCAATTTACAAACCTTGTTTACCTCAATTCTCTCTGGCGCTAGAGGATAATCATTATGTAAATCATGAAGGTTCTGAGGATATTCTAAATCAACCTCTAATACACAGGGAATATTTTTCCAGTTTTTAAGCTCATTATTACTCATCCATTTAAAACCGTGGGTGGGTAACGGTTTACTCATTCCACCGCCATATAGATTATTAGCATCTAGATATATAATATAATTTATAATTTCTGTAGGATCAAAGTTTTTCATATAGGGGTTATTAGCTTTTGCATATCTATTAGAGATCTGCGCTACACCGCCCCGCACCCCTCTCTCAAACATATGTAGCATGTTAACATCAGATAGTATCTCTAAATTCACTTTTGTTATCTTTAATGCTGCGTCCCAAGCTAGTCCTGGCGCAGTATAATATTGAGCGGGATCTAATCCATAATTCTTTTGGCAAACATCTCTAAAGTTTTCGAATACATCTGCTAACAGTATTACATCCGACTCGAGATATAGATCATGATAATCCCGCATGGTTTTCATATTAAAGTTTTCCCATACATTTTTTGCATGATTGTAATCATCTTCTGTTATATCTTCATCTCCTAGTATTGAATAGAATGCATCCTTTGGTGGAAGATTAGTTTCATTTAGTTTATTAATTTTATCAAACCAATCATAAGGATATACGCCCTTTCTCAACAATAACTTTAATTTCTCACCTTTATAAAATCTTTTCATTAATCTTAAATTCTTATCCGATGGGGAAATACACTTACTTTTAGATAACAGACAATTCTTACATTTTCCACATCTACCATCATCTTTATAATGAATAATTTTTCCATCTTCTATATATCTCTTATTACAATCCCCTGGTTTGCAACTCGCACACTTTCCACATTTTGTAAGATTATCAACTAAACTGCTAAGACTGGTTTGCATAAATTTAAATGAATCCAAAAATTTGATTGTTCTCTTTACTGGTTTCATCTTTTTCGTTTTTTTTATCTAAAAATTTATCAACCACAATATCCTTTGAAAAAGAAATATATTTTTCCTCATTATTAGGTATGCAACCTATTTTACCTTTTGATATTCCAAGATTCTTGATAAAAAGATGAGAGTCATATCCAGCTAGGTTGTGAAAGAATACGGGGAAGAACTTTGGAATTCTATAATCTGAGTTACATTTTTTATGCGTCGCCCCTCTATACTTTCCTGTAAGATGGCAGTGATCTAATACCTTATCCTCTCCTAATTCACTCTCACATATATGGCAGTGAGTAGCGTTTTCATAGTCTTTTTTATCCATTTCTGACATATTCTTCTTTTTATAATAATAGAATTTTTTGTTACTTGGTTTGATATGCTTATTGTAAACTTCCTTAATTTTTTCCTCTAATTTATCTACAAACATTTTTCCTATATCTTCGTCTGGTGATTTAGCAGTGTATTTCTCAATAATAGGGTTAAATAATATATCATCAACACACTTTATTAGAAAGCAGTAACCGGATGGTGTATGTTTCTGATATTTTTCAGTAAAAGACTTTACTTTATCTGGTGAACAGGTATGTACTTTCTCTGTTTTACACTCAAAATCAGCATATACAGTAATTGGCACTCGCATTTTTTTAAAGAATTTATTAAATTTAATAAACGTTGGGCTACCATCTTTATTTTTTGGTAAAACAGTCTTAACTGCATCATATATTTTACAACTTTCCATATGTTCTTTCAATGATGTTTCTGTGGGGAAATGGTTGTAACATCTATAGCAAAATTTGCGATTGTGATGATTTTTATCGACTTGAGATGAAACAAGTTTATTAAAATTCTTTATCCAATTGCAATGACTATTTCCCTCATCATTTGTTGTTAGAAGTAATTCAATCAAATACCCGCTTTGTTTATCACTTATTCTTAGGGGATATACTTCGTTTTTATCTTTATCAAATCCATGTACATTAATCGTATATTTTGGATTTTGCTTTTCAAACTTGCCAATATCTCTTAGTTTAACTGGGAACTCAATTCCTGTCCAGTCAAATTTTTTAGAATTTTCTATCATTTCTTTATCTATTCTCTCCGGGTGAACATCTCTAGGAAATGCTCCCGCTGTTATTGACCACTTAAAACACTCTTGATCATTTTCATTCTTAGGGTTAACAATTGACTTTTTGTTTGCTAATATTTTTGGTAATGGCATATATGAACTTCCAGAAAGAGGTTCAAATGGGTCAAAGTGTATATCGAAGTATTCTACATTACCGAATATCCAACCTGATTTGTTCCTTATAAAATTATCGAATTTATCATAAATACAACCTATCATTTCATTGTATAATTCTGATAAATCGGTTGATTCAGTAATAGTTTCTTCTTCTGATTGAAAATAACCATGTGTTTCATCAGCTCGGTCTGTTAATAATGACTTTTTTTTAAACTTACAAGTTGAGATAAATTTCATCTTTAATGGTTTCTTTTGCCGGTTAATAGTATCAATAACTTTTTGTTTAATATTAGCGATAAACGTCTTTTCATCTTCGCCTGTGTCTGGATAAGATCTGTAAGTTTTCATATATCCTCTTAATGCTGTTTCTATTTCTACAGGTGTATAATCATGATTACCCACATCATCAGTAGGGGTGGGTGTCGGTTTTGGTTTTTTAGGTCTTGCACCCTCCTTCTCATAATTTCTTTCCTCTCTTCTTGGTGTTGTAGTAGGTTGGGGTTTAGGATTAGGTATTTTCAGTTGGTTGAGTATATTTTTTCTCGGTTTAGGAGTTCGAGAAGGTGTAGTTTTAGGTTTATTGAATATTCTTTCATAACTTTCCTTAACATTTTTTACTAGTTTATCCGCTTTATTTTTTACTTTTTCTGGAATAAAAGGTTTTACAAAATTCAAAAACTTGTTAAATTTGTTATTTAATGGTTTGATAACCTTTAATGTAAAATTTGATAATGGTTTTTGTGATTGGGCTAGTTTATTTTTTCTAGGAGCTGGTATGGGCGGAGTTTGTGGCTTATTTGGTTTATTTTTTCTAGGAGCTGGTGTGGGTGGAGTTTGTGGTTTAGGTTTTGGCAATGGTGTTTTAGTAATTTTAGGTGGAGGGGGTCGTGGTGGTTTAGGTTTTAACCTTGGCTGAGGTGGAGGAGAGCCGGGTGGCGTTCCAGGCATTGGTGTTTCTGGTTCTACATTAAATCTTTGTCTTGGTCTTTGTCGATAATTTACCAAATCTTCATGTGTAATGATACCCATTTGTCGCAATGCTTCGATTTTTTCCGCTTTTCGCATATTAGATCTGCGCGGTACACGCAATTCTTTTAATATTTGTTTCAATTCAACGTCTTTCAATTCTTCCATTTATTAATTTCATTTCAAATCTTTAAACCATAATTTAATTTTATTTTCTAAATACTTGATAAAAAACTAATTTTATTTAAAATCGATTTTCATGAAATCTTGTCTTAGGCTTAGGTGAGTCATGGTAAAATCTTACCCCTCGAGTAAAAAATTCGCGAAAGCCGTGCTCGTCTAAGACAAAATGAAAAATCGATTTTCGTGAAATCTTGTCCCAGGCTTAGGCAAGCCTTGGTTCAGCCTTCACCTGTCACCTAAGGCTTTGAGGAGGGCTCAGCCTCCGCCTGTCGCCTCGGGGTTAGAGAAGGATTCAGCCTCCGGCCTTCGGCCTACGCCTGTCGCCTCTGTAAATTTTACACCCTCGTGAGACTTGTCCCAGGCTTAGGTGAGTCTCGATAAATCGATATTCGTTAGACTTTACCTGGGCTTAGGTGAGTCTCGATAATTTTTGCGTGCTCGGACAAAATTTCGCGAAATCGGCTTTGTGTAGGCTTTACATCGGCTTTGTTTAGGCTTTACATCGGCTTTGACAGCAACTTTCCAGAAAGATATGACAAAAGTTTTTACAAAATCTCTGTAAAATTTCACAGCGACAGGGGGCGGTGCGCGCGCTGCGACGCGCGCAGGCTTTGTGTAGGCTTTACATCGGCTTTGTTTAGGCTTTACATCGGCTTAGGTGAGTCTCGATAATTTTTGCGTGCTCGGGCAAAATTTCGCGAAATCGGTTTTCTTCCTTGATAAAAATAAAAATCGATTTGCAGGAGACTTGTCCCAGGCCCGCAGTTTTTATCTTCTTCCTGGTACACTGTTGAGATTGATGAGTCCAAGTTTGGCAAGATGAAGTGTCACAAAGGTCACTACATCGAAGGACAGTGGGTCTTTGGTGGCATTTGCCATGAAACCAAGGCCTGCGTCCTTGTTCCGGTAGAGCGCAGGAATAAGGAGACACTCTTGCCAATTACCTGCGCTAAATATTCCCTGGAACAAGCGTGATAAGCGACATGGGAAGGCTTACGATTGCTTACAAGATGAAGGCTATCATCATCTCACAGTTTAAGCCATCGCCTAAACTTCGTCGACCGCCAGACACGCATTGAAAATACATGGGGGGAGTAAAACGAAGTATGCCTCGCACAGGAACATTCGTGAATCAGTTTGAAAGCTACCTACAGGAGTGGTTGTGGTGTCGGCAAAACAAAAGTGATCCATTCGGAAACATCATTGAACATATAGCTGATTTGTTCAATGTGCAACAAAGAGCCCTCTCTATGCACCATTCGTGATTCGGCAGAAAGTGCCGTGCATTATACCGAAAAAAAACAAACAACTTTTCAGTGCTTTAGTGAATTGACAAAGAGACGAAGGACAATTTTAAGAGCAAAAAGAAGGTAGGCATTCAATAGCGCTTTATACTAATGACGTCATGAAATTTTAGACCCCCCGCGTGACTCAGACAAACAAACTCCACTTCTATGAGAGCTGCAAGGGAAATGGCGAGTATTTCGCTTCATTCCCTTACAGTTCTGACCGAAGAGGACGGCGTTCCTGGCTCCAAATTTGAAAGAGAACCGTAAGAATACACTGTAGACCAGCTAAAACGGTGGCTTAAATGCAGAGGCTTAAAATCAAGCGGTAAACAAGAATATCTTGTACAGCGAGTGAGAGACTGTGTGAGAAGCGAGAATTATCACACCCTTGATCCGGCAATCGATCATGGAAAATGGTTTGCTGCCAAAGTTCTTCACGAAAATTCTGATGTAAAGATAAATTCTGGATCGATATCCAGTCCGTGTATTCCGTCGACTCAGTGGCTGGCGTGTTTTTCCGTCTCAAAACATTCCTTCGCTCTTCAACTATGGGCACGTGCATTATACGCGCTAGAGTCCATCCAAAATGTTGCCGACGTCCTGAAGACATCGAAGACGGGCTGGGGCACATGACGGATAAACCATGTGCTTTGAAAAGGGGAAGAAAGTACGTGGATTCGGGCTTTGTTCACGATATGATGGACACAGTGAACGGCGATCATTATTTAGTGAGGGCTCACGTTTGGCCGTCGATGAGAGCAGAGTTGCTGCACAATGTTCTTGTCGTTTTGTCTGTGAACTGTGGTGCTGTTCTTCATGCCTCTTGTGATCCTTGCTGCACAGTGAAACCACGATCTGCCAGTACTAAGTCATATGGTTTCAGGTGTTTCAAAAGGCCACTTTCCTTAAAGATGCGAACATCATCAATATCACCCTCGAACAAATCAGAAATAAAACATGCTCCACCACTGGGGGTTACAGCAATGAGAAACTTAAATGTGTTGGTGTGCTTATAGGAAGAGAAAGTGTTTCCTTGCCTGGCAAAATCCCTGGAGCATTCTTCACTAAATTCCGTGCAATCAACAATACAGCGTATGTTCTTGATGGTTTTAAATACCTTAGGGAGAAACCTGCTCTCTCTGGAAACATAAACTTTTGTATGTCTCTAAAAATTACATACATCAACTGAATATATGTTGTAAAAATCTTTCCAATATAGGAGCAGTTAATTTTCCTGTTTGGTGTACTAAGAAGAGCTGCAATAGTTTGGAGAGTAAAACCCCTCTTCAGTCTCAGAAGGCAAATGAAAAGTTTTTCTCTTGATGAAAAATCAGTTTTCGGGCCAGTTCGTGCGTTCTCTGTTGTTGAGCAATCTTTGCTTTTGCAGTTGTTGATTGTCTCTAAAGGGCAAAAATCGTCAAGAAAATCCTCCAAAACTTCAAACAGGGAAGGCTTGAGGCCGGTGAAGTGTTTCATGAGAGCTGCATCTTGCACGATATTTTCGTGAGATAAGGTACTCACTATTGTAGGACCCTGTAACTGCGTTGTAGAGACGTCGTTTTTCAAAATCATAGTTTCGACCTTTGCAGACAACTCGTATTTTGAATATATAGTCTGAGAGCCTTGATCAGAAACCAGCTTTCCTGAAGAGTTAGCGTAAATGTATGTATCGATCACGTCACGTTCCTCATCAACACATTCTTCATCAATAAAATTGCTTTCGTCGACTGTCGGTTGAACTTCTTGCGACTCCTGATCATGATAATCAGAAACTGTATAATCGTTAAATAATTGTTCCTCGTAGTTTTCATTGAATAATTTCTGTTTCTTTGACGCTGAATTTTCTCTTTCTTTCGGTGCTTTTCTCTTTGGAACATGTAATCGACTTAGTTGCGCTGGTCTTAGATTTGCCTTCAGTGGATCAGGAAATTCGGCTGTTGGACCTTTTTCGTCGGGCCAGTGAAGAGCACAGATATAAGTGTTTCTTGTTATGTTTTTCTCCGTAAAAAATTCACGCGAACAAGCCACTAGCCAACGCTTGCACTTTGCCATGTCTCGTGAAGGTTTTGGGAAAGGAATGAATACTTTCTTCCCCGATTCTCTAACTCTTTGAGTGATTTTGGCCATTTATCTGCATATCTTGGGTCTGTCTTACACTCACCCCAACAACAGTGTTTGGTACCAACCATGCCGCTTCCCTTTAGAACGCTAAGTCATTTTTTGACGAAATCTTCCATTGCTTTGTTTCAATTTTACAGCTGTCGCTCCTACATTTCCTTTAAGCTGGTCGCAATGTTTGTCTGAGTCTGTGCGGGGGGTCTCATGGGTTATCACGTTTCAAAATCTATTTTTAGTAATAGTAGAAAGCGCTATTTCTGCTAACTTTTACTTGGTCTGTTTGTTTCGTATGTAATGTGAAGCGTATTTATACAAAGATTTCTTTCGTTTATTTTAAAATTGACAAATGGCTCAAATTTGCAGGAAAAGTGCCAAAATTATGTTGGAAATGTTCGATTTTCCACATTTCAGTCAGAAATTCTAAGGATCTTTTTAAATTCCATGTAGACTTAAATAGAAAAAACCTCAAAGAAGAACAAGCAAAGCGCAACAGTCAAAAAGGACGTCTATTGTTATTGCTATTGTTTTCTGAAAACAAAGGACGGTATGCATAATGAAGTGGAGACCTGTGTGGAAATCTTGCAATCAGTAGAAATGATCAGCTTGGACATGCTCCGCATAATGTGGACAATTCAACTCTGTCTAAGGGTGAACTTTTACCCAGTACTGTATCTTATGATGTAGACCTGTCATTGGTAAAGTTTGTATCCTTACCAATTAGGGTATTTGCCATTTCCTTGCAAATATAAATATTGATAATGTTATTTCCTGCAGTTTCATGCTTGTTCGTGCAAAGAGACAGTTGTCCATTAAATAGTAATTTAATTTCAGAGCATTTCATGGGAGCTGGAACATGTGAATTTATATTCTCTTTCTTTATGCTCATTTTAACCACTCCAAATAAAATTCATATCTTTTCTCCTTCTTTGAATGGAAGACTGTTACCCAGGGATGCAAGAGTGTTGGCTTGATTATTCTCAGCTGAAGAGTTGGGATGGGGGAGTTATCTATGGCATATTTATTGTAATTAATGAATAATTGTCTTCTGCATTATGAGATTTACAGGAATACAGTGCGGGTCTTTACTTCGCAAATACAGAGGAGGCGCAGAAATTTGTCAATGTGATTGAGAGAAAATTACAAGCAAAAGAGCAGAGGAGAATAGGTAAAGAAGTAAAAGATTAAGTGCTTTATTTTTGATTTGTGGTTTTGGACTCTGTCACAATATTGTCTTACAAGTTCTTTATTTAATAACGTAACGCAACACGACAACAGGAGCGAACAATCTGGCTGATAGCTAAAGTACCGCCTCAAGCTCCCGAGGCCTGATGGGAGCACATGGCATGACGTAATTTGACATCTCCCTTCCTTTAAATTTGACAGCAACAACAACAAGGAAATGGAACGTATTCTACCCTTAGAAAATTACAATACTGGTCAAAAGGGACATTCCTCAATGTACTTATTCTAATAGTCCCCTTTTTTTTGTCCTTATTCTTATAAGTCTAGTCTTTGTGTGGGTGTCACAGTTCTCCCAGATCTGGTCACATATCCCCCAGCCGTGCCTGAGGTCTTTTCCAGAGCGTTGTTCGGTGGGGCTGTATTGTCAGATTTCGGTCTAGCTGCCATACTGTCCTTTTGTGATGTCTGCGTGAGGCTAACTGGGGCGGGGCTGGTTGCCTGCTGACCTTGGTACACTGGGGTTTCCGTCCGTTGGCGTTGTGGGTCACTTACTGCAGTTGTATCTGGTCTCAGTTGGGACCGTGTTCTTCGATAGGTGGCACCTGTACTGCTCGATCTGATGATATAAGACCTTGGCTGTTTGGCTGGCCTTATAATAACACCGGGTTCCCAGGTCTGTGAGTGGTGATCGTACATGCGGATAGGTTGGTCAGTTTCAAGTGGTTTTTTGGGTGGTCCAGAATTCTGGTTGTAATAATGAGCTTGTTTCTCTTGACGGGTTATAAACTTGGTCTTCACGGCCTCATGGTCAGTAGTGTCAAGAAGGGCCCTTTGGCACAAGGGTAGTCTGGTTTTAAACTTTCTGTTGGTGAGCAGTTCTGCCGGGGACTTCAGCTGGTGGTCCAAAGGAGTGGCTCAATAGGACAGAAGAGCAAGGTACGGGTCTTCTTTGTTTTCATCGCACTTTTGGAGGATGTTCTCCACAGTCTGGACCATTCGCTCAGCAAACCCGTTCGATTGGGGGTACATTGGGGAGCTGGTAACGTGTTCTATTCCATAGACGTTCATAAAGTGCTTGAATTCTGCTGAGCTGTATTGCGGCCCATTGTCGGTCATCAGCTGCATAGGGATGCCGTGTTCAGCAAAGATGCTCTGGTTGTGGTTGTGTGGTTGATAACTGCAGATGACGTGGTGCTTGTTAGCCTCCTGATGACGGG
>OX453279.1:4175626-4220626 GCA_949710005.1 Ricordea florida | reverse complement strand
TGCGAGAGCTTCACGCTCGGTCTGGCTGTATCGCTGTTCCACGGAGGTGAGTGAACGACTTGCATAGGTGACCACGTGTCGTTCGTTTGTCTTTGTGTCTACTTGTGATAGGATGGCTGCTAGGCCAACGGGGCTGGCATCTACAGAGATCTCGGTGTCTTTCTCAGGATCGAAGTATGCGGTAACTGGCGCGCTGACCAGAGCTTCTTTCAACTGACCGACTGCACGGTCATGCTCGGCTGTCCAGTGCCATGGCTGTTCCTTGTGCGTAAGCTTGCGCAAGGGCTCTGTCTTGGTCGCGTAGTCTGGGATGAATCTTGAGCAGTAGTTTGTCATACCCAGTAGGCTCCGTACTTCGGATGCGCTTGTAGGTGTTTGAAGATTGACCACGTCTTCGACCTTTTTGGGGTCAGGTGATATGTCGTCTTCAGAGAAAACATATCCGAAGAACTCGAGCTTGTTCTTGCTGTATTCGCACTTGTTCTTGTTGAGGGTCAGGCCTTTCTCTCTTAATCGCGTGAATACTGCCCTCAGATTTCGGTCATGCTCTTGTTGATTCTTGCCAAAGACCAAGATGTCATCGCTGATGTTGATTGCGCCGTCGATTCCTTCCAGTGTCTCGCGGATTACATTCTGGAAGATCTCAGCTGCACTTGAGATTCCAAAGTTAAGGCGCTTATAACGCATAAGGCCTAGATGACTGCTGAAGGTGGTGATGTACCTCGACTCTGGCGCTAGGACAAGTTGGTTGTATCCTTGGTTGAGATCCAGTTTACTGAAGACTTTGGCGCCATTCAAGTCACCGATTATCTCTTTGATCGTCGGGGTGACGTGACGCTTACGTTTAATTGCTGTGTTGGCTTGACGCATGTCGACGCAAACGCGAATCTTTCCTGGTGATTTCGGTTTCGGCGCGACTACGATTGGGGATACCCAGGGCGTGGGGCCTTCGATGCTTTCTACGACTCCCAACTCTATATCGTGTCGTAACTGCTCCTCGAGTTGCTTGCGCACATGAAATGGGACCCTGCGATGTGGCTGCGCAACGGGTGGTACGTTCTCATCGATGTGCAGTTTCACTTGATATCCCTTTAGCTTGCCTAGGCCGTGGAAGAGGTCATCATACTCTTCAAGTAGGCTTGGGACAGTGTCGGTCTTGTTCTTTAGTGTTGACGGCTTTGTTGTGACTTGCTGTACTATCTGGAGGAGGTTTAACTCTTGAGAGGTCTTCCAGCTTAATAACGAGCCACCAGAACCTTTCACCACGTAGAACCTGGTGTTCACCTTCTTTGTGTCCGACTCCACGATTGCACTAAATTTTCCGATGACGTGAAGAGGGCTGTTCGACTGGTAGGCAAAAATCTTCACAGCGGTGTGCTCCAATTCGGTGCCATTGGGTAGCCTGTGGAAATCCTTTTCGTCCAGGACATTAATGCTCGCCCCAGAGTCCGCCATGATGACCACGGGTGTTCCTTGAACCTTGACTTCAAATAAAGGCTGGTCCTTTGAGACCTGTTTCGTGCTCAGTGAAAATGTGTACACTTCATCGTCGTCGCTGGATTCACCTGAAGACGCCTCATCCGCATGTAAGCGATGCATGCTTCGGCCTTCTCCTCTACAAACGGCTTGGAAGTGATTCATCTTTCCACAACCTCAGCAGGCTTTTCCGTATGCTGGACAAGCTGTTTTTCCGCCTTGATGGGGGTATTCTCTCCCGCAATTCCGGCATTTTTCGCTTGATTTCCGCTTGTCGTGACTGATGTTGCGAGACTTCCGGTCACGTGACCGCTGGGCTTCGCCGGGACGTCCGCCATCTTGTTTTGCTTTTCTACTTTTATTTTGCCTACGCTGGCTTCGATTGCCACAGTTTGACGACATCGTATGAACAACTTGCTTATCCTCAATTGAAGCGGCCTGGATTTTCGATAGTTCCATGGCCTTTCCAGCATCCAAGAGCTGTGTGAGGGTGTACTGGGGATTTTCGAGTGCTTTCATTCGCAGTTTGTGCGAACTGCAGCTCTGCACGACCTGCGTTTTGATTTCGCGGTCTACGTTTTCGAATTCACAGGTGAGTGACAACTGCCTGAGCCTAGTGTGGAAAGCTGTAATGGATTCATCAGCCTCTTGTTTTGCTTGACGGAATATATAAATCTCGTACTCACGATTTTGCTTCGGGGTGAAGTAATTGGTCAAAGCTAGGACGGCCTTCTCGAGGGGGTCTTCAGTTTCAGTGGCTTGCGTGTTTGGCAAAGTGTCGAAGATCTCATTCACCGCTTCTCCTGCATAGTGGAGAAGAAGGGCTCTTTGTCGTTGTTTGTTTGTTACGTCCAAGGCGATTAGTAGATTTTTGAATCTCGAAAGCCATTTCTTTCAACGAGTAGCTTGCGTCCCTTGGTCGGTGAGGTGAAATTCCGGGAAGCTTGGGAGCGCTGCGGCTGCCATTTTCACGCGCTTTTCGGGTGAATAATGTGTTCCCACGTCTTGATTATGATTTTTGGATTCTTGTGTTGATCCTCGTCGCCAGTGTGATGTTTATACGGGAGTTTGAAGGTGAATCAAAACCAAACTTCAGAGGTTCGAACCGCTAGCTTTATTGTCTTCCTCTTAACTCCCTTAGCTACACCCAAATATGGTGCTTACAGCGGGTTGCCATAGTAACAACATTACAGACGTGATCTTCGAATCTTGTCCAATATTCTTCCAGGTTTTGCTGTTGTTCATCGGTTAGTGCCCACGTGTTAAACAAGTCTAGGTCATAATCTCCTGACCACAGTAACACATATTTGCACTTCTGAGTGCTGTCTCGACTTTTTAATGGTCCATCAAGTAGCAGCTCGCACTTTTGGCGGAATCTCTTGAATTTAGTTAACAAATCTGGGCCAGGGGTCCAGTCCATTTTTGGTACTTCGAAACCAACTAAGTCGCTCATTTTGACTGAATCGCACGATAAGACCTTGTAGTCAACACTGTAAAATCGTACGTACCGGTTTCCTTGGTTGTCTTAGTTCTGAAAACTCTTCCGTTGGCGAAATTCTATCCCGCTCCTGACATCCATGTCACAATATTGTCTTACAAGTTCTTTATTTAATAACGCAACGCAACACGACAACACGAGCGAACAATATGGCTGATAGCTAAAGTGCCGCCTCAAGCTTACGAGGCCTGATGGGAGCACATGGCATGACGTAATTTGACAGACTCCATAATCTAATGGCATACCAAAATTCTGTAGACAGGCAAAATTATACAAGAAATAAGCCTTTACCACCAGCACCTGCTCTGGAAGGGAATGTGGATATTGGAAAGCGAGCCTCTCTCCAGTCCTCAGGTAAACAGACTAAGTGCCTCGTGAAGAATGTATTTGCATGACTTGTGCATGAGGTCTTTCGTAGGCAATGGCCAGCTTATGTGAAAACTGCATTCACTGTCTTAACAATCTTTTTCAATGCTATTAATTAAGGTCTCTTATTTAGAAATATGAAGCGGAGAGTGCTTTTAAATAATCAGAGGTTTCAGTAAAGTTTGAAGTAAACAACTTTGATAGGCAGCTCTTATTATTAGTGTAGGCTTTTACTGTATCTTTTGCATTCACTTCATATGCCAGTAGGGCAGACAGTTAAAAGGAGTTCAATGTATACACCTTATGGCTGGCCTCTTTTATAAGCTTTGATCAAGTTTAGGTACAGTTATCCTTTGGTGTGGTGTTTTTTTACAGAAAATGTTGGCAGTATGAGGCAGTCACCTTCACAGACAAGCATTTCCTCATTAGATGGTCCAGATGGAAGTGCCTTCAACAGAAGGAGGAGTTCAAATCGGAAAGAAAGCAAATCAGCAAACAAAAACAAAAAACTTGGTAGGGGAAAACTAACAAAAGATGACATTGTAAACCCTGAAAACTTTCAGTAAGTGGAACTTATTTTTTGTGGTCATTTGCATCAATATTATGATCTTGTCTAATGTGAGCACGAGGTTGTGAAATAGAGAATATTACATGGCTGCTTGGATATAGAAAGTTTGTCTTTGAGTCTTGAAGAGTAGGAGGGCAGCAAACAAGTGAAATATTCTTCAACATGAAGATTTATTATGTAAGTACCAATGGAATACCAAACTGTTTCTCTGTAACATTCTAAGGGGTGATTTGTTATGATATCATGCCAACATGTTTTTCTTTTTATTGAGGTGTGAAGGTATCATATTTTTGCATGAAAGCTCACCTGTTATCTCACTGGCGTCCATATAATAGTCATAATAGTTATTGAACCACTGCTATGAACTCTTGCCAGCAGCTTGCTATTGGAAACAATCTATTAGAGAAACTATCTGGAAGGGGAATTGTACAGAGGTGGCCACTTTAGGAAGGGACCTCGGGGATGTAGATAAAAGCCGGGATCTGGGAAAATTACCCAGCTGTGAGTGTGATTTTTTCCAACTGTAAAGGCTATTAGCCAACTCAAAAAGGACTTATTGTCAAATTGTCCACGTCGTTACGTTTTATGATGGTGAAGGTGTCATCTACATAGCGTTTCCAGATCCTTGGTTTTACAGGCGCGGTTGCTATGGCTTGTTTTTCAAACACCTCTGTGTAAAGGTCAGCAATGACGGCGGAAACAGGACTTTCTATAGGTGCACCTTCCTGTTGTTCGTAGAGAGAACCGTTATACTTGAAATACGTGGATCTCAAGACAAAATTCAGGAGGTCTGCAATCTTGGTTGGCGTGAGCGCTGTACGGTCTGGCAGGCTCCGGTCGTTGTTCCTCGCGAAGCGAGGCCGAAGGCCGAGCGTAGTGAGGTTACTAATCGTGTCGGTTCCGGTTCAGACCACGTGGCTCGCAAGCCCGAGTAAATCGAGCCGAGAGTTTTTATATATGTATATATATATATATCTATATTTTAAAGGTGTCCGTTCGCAGGCCAGGTTACCTGGCAATAGTAACGCACTTGAGAACTGCTGAATTTCCGCCATTATTCGGTGATGCCTTTTTGAAAGTAATGTAAATTTTGTGGAAATCGATTTCACTCGTCCTGGAAGTACATCCCAGCAAGATGATCTCCGAGATATTCAAGAAATATTAGCACGAGATCGTCGCCGAGTAAGTTCGAATACCGTGAAAATCAACACGGGGAAAGCACGACTCAAAGCCGGGATAGAGAAACGACAGCAGGGAGAATAACAACAGCCAAGACAACAACTGCTCGCTCCAGAAAAAGGCAAACGAAACAGCAGGGAAAAGGACTAGGAATTCAATCAAGTTAGTTTTGAATTTGAATGTGTTATTGATGGAAATACAGGACATGAGTGAACGATTACATAACGAAATATATTGGCGTAGTACATTTAGCAAAACGACTTAGAAGGGACACCGAGTAAGAACGACTTCAACGATTGGAGATATCTCTGGAAAATAATTCTATTAGTCTAAAAACGGAATCGGAAGACGACCAACAGATTACAAGAGAATGTAAATAGGTATTTTTCATAATAAAACGATAGCGTTTCCAGTTTGAAGTAATTCCCAACACAGAGAGTTGCAGTTGTTATAGCAATCATTTATAACGATGTCATCTGATATCATTGCAACAGTGAAAATATTGTAAATTTTCTTGATCTAGCAGTTCTGTTAAACATTTTCAACAGAATATATACCCTGTGTCACTATAAAGTACTGGTTCTGCAATATTATCAGTGATCAATGCGATCATTTCAAAATAAAGCAAATGTGATTACTGAATTCTGAGTAGTATTTCTCTTTGCTATATATATATGTATGTATTCTCTGATTGAAAGGTTTCAATAATATTGCGTAGAGACAACAAGTTTCATAGCCTTTTCACAATGGGTCAGTTTTACCTTAGAGTGCAATGACCCCCCCCTCCCCTGATAATATTGCTATCTAGAACCTCTGCCCTTTTTTCACAAATGAAATGTTCATTCAAGCCTTAATTTGAAAAGTTAGACATAACATATTAACTTTGTTACTTTCTGCTGTTTACTTTATTTTTATGATCATCATGTCAAATATCAATATTTCATAACAACCACAACATACAGTTAACCTTTTACACTGGAAAAACTTTATAAAGAAGAAAATAAATTTTGTAATGCCAAAATGTTTATGATCTTTCTCATATATTCATTGCAAGTGTGCTGTATGTAGTAACAATTAAGTGTTTCAAGTTTCCTAAATGCCCTATGCTTTCAATGATTTTCCACACAAAATTTATAGACAAATGACTGCACTAGATTCTAAGCCTTAAAGAAGAAATGGTATTGTTTGGTGCTGTTTTGATTACTACCACCTCTTATGGAAAGCCTATTAAGAAGATTTTTGTATTGCTTGTAGTAGTAGAGTAACAATACCTTTACTAAGATTAGGACATGCATCCCACCCCATAAAAATATATTATGTTAACGTAAAAACTATAACAATAATAATAATATCAATACCAGTAATAATAATAGTAATGATAATAATAATGATAATAATATAATGATAGTGCTTCTCGTTACTATATGTCATTGGTTACAAGTTCAATACCTTTGCCTGCCATGACTTTTTTGATGAAATACCATGCGTATATTAAATCTTTCTTCTGCAGTTTTTATTATAGAAATTTTCATGTATTCAAAATAATATACTATTCTCTGGTTGGTTATGGATATTTTGCCTGTTTCTGTAACAGCACAATTAAACTTTCATGTGGTATACACTTTTGACTGATTGATGTTGATTTAACATATTTTTTACAGGACTATGTAGTGCAGCAATCTTTATCAACATATTAAGATTTCAATAACTCTTTCTTACATGTATTGTTTTTATGAGATGACCTAAAAATAGCACGACCACATACTATACAGTCGGGCACTCACTATTACCAAACCTTTATTTAAAGTTTTTGTAGAATCCAATTGTTTTACCCACAATTTTTATTTTATGTAATGACATTGTATCTCACACTTCTGTTGATATAATAACAAAAAACATAAATAAAAAATAATTGGAGCATTCAACTCATCCTCGGTGTAAGAACATATTGTGTTTAAAAGTGATGTACAACAAAGAAGACAAAGCAGTAGACTCAGACTAAGAAAATAAAACTAAAAAAAAAAAACACAGGTTCTTACACCGTGGTAAACACAAGCATTCATATCAACTCTTCAAAATTTCACCTGCAAAAGATTTACAATCATTTTCAATTTGTGTTAAGTGAATATTATTGTGATACCTCATCGACTCTGTATTCCCTGTCAAGAGAATCAATAATAATTTTACTTCTATTCCCTCTGGTGCACTCTCAGTGGCAGTGAAAGAGCTAAATAAAGGTCAATTTTTAAGCACTCTGTTGTGCAGTATACTGATCATGTAATTTGCACCAGGTGTCACTAATTGTGTACCAAACACAGCGTAACAAATAAAATAATGGGGATTACCCTAACATGAAAAATATCAAATAAAAAATAAAATATAAAAGCATTGTGACTTCTTCAAAAACTAGCTTCGCGAGGTTTTTGCGGGAGTCGTATTTCTAGTTTAGTCTGTGTAACGCGGCTTGTACTGCTCCTTGTATAGGGACGTTGGTGAAAAGCGACTCTACATCGAAGGATACCATGACCTCGTCTTTGCTGATGGTTTCTCTAATGGCTCGCGAAGCGAGGTTACTAATCGTGTCGCTTTCGGTCAGACCACGTGGCTCGCAAGCCCGAGTAAATCGAGCCGAGAGTTTTTATATATGTATATATATATATTTATATGTTTATATATATCTATATTTTAAAGGTGTCCGTTCGCAGGCGTGGTTACCAGGCCACAGTAGCGCATTTGACAAATTGCTGAATTTCCGCCATTGCGTATTCGGTGATGCCTTTTTGAAAATAATGTAAATTTTGTGGAAACCGATTTCACTCGTCCTGGAAGTACATCCCAGCAAGAATATCTCCGAGATATACAAGAAAAAGCAGCAAAACATCGTAGTCGAGTAAGTTCGAATACCGTGAAAATCAACACAAGGAAAGCACGACTCAAAGCACGGCCAGAGATACGACGGCATGGAGAATAACAACAGACATCCCAGCAAAGACAACAACTGCTCGCCCCAAAATAGGCAAACGAAACGGCAGGGAAAAGGACCACGAATTCAACCAAGTTAATTTTGAAATTGAATGTGTTATTGATAGAAATACAGGACATGAGCGAACGATTACATAACGAAATATACTGGCGAACTCAATTTGGCAAAACGACTTCGAGGGGAGACCGAGGAGGAACGACTTCAACGATTAGAGATGTCTCTGGAAAATAATTCTATTATTCTAAAAACGGAATCGGAAGACGAGCAACATATTGCAGGAGAATGTATGAAGGTATTTTTTTGTAATAAAACGATAGCCTTTCCATTTTGAAGAAATTCCCAACACAGAGAGTTGCAGTTGTGATAGCAATCGTTTATAACTATGTGATCTGATATCATTGCAACAGTGAAAATATTGTAAATCATCTTGATCTAGCAGTTATGTTAAGCATATTCAACAGAATAGATACCCAGTGTCACTACGTACTGTATTCTCTGATTGAAAGGTTTCAGTAATAGTGCATGGGGACAGACAAGTTTCATAGCCTTTTTACAATGGGTCAGTTTTACCTTAGAGTTCTATGAGCCCTTGATAACATTGCTATCTAGGACCCCTGCCCTTTTCCCACAAATGAAAAGTTAATTTAAGCCCTAATTTGCAAAATTATACATAACATATTAACTTTGTTACTTACTGCTGTTCATTTTTATGATATCAAATACCAAGATTTAATAACAACCACAACATACAGTTCACCTTTTACACTGGAAAAACTATAAAGGAGAAACTAAAGTATGTAATGCCAAAACTTTTATGATCTTTCTCATATATTCATTGCAAGTGTGCTGTATATAGTAACAATTGGAACAAGTTTCATAAATGCCCAATGCTTTCAATCATGATTTTCCACTCCAACTTTATGGACGAATGACTGCACTAGATTGTAAGCCTTAAAGTAGAAATGACATTCTTTAGAGCTGTTTTGATTACCACCACCTCTGATGGAAAGCCTATCAAGAAGATTTTTGTATTGCTTGTAGTAGTAGAGGAACAATACTTTTACCCAGATAAGGACATACATTCCATCCCATAACAATATACATTAAGAAAAACATAAAAACATATAACAATAATAATAAAAATATCAATACCAGTAATTAATAATAATAATAATACTGATAATAATATAATAATAGTGCTTCTCGTTACTATATGTCATTGGTTACAGTTCAATACCTCAAGCTGCTTTGACTTATGAAATGACTATGAAATACCATACTATTAAATCTTTCTTCTGCAGTTGTTATCATTGAAATTTTCATATATTCAAAATCATATACTATTCTTTTGTTGGGTATGGATATTTTGGCTGTGTCTGTAACAGCACAATTAAACTTTCATGTGGTATATACTATTGACTGCTTGATTTTGATTTTGCATTAATTTTTTTACAGGAGTATGTAGTGCAGCCATTTTTTTGAACACATGAAGATTTCAATAACTCTTTCTTACATTGGTTTTATGATTACCTAAAAAAAGCACAGCCACATACTATACAGTAGGCACTCTCTATTACCAAACCTTTATTCAAAGTTTTTGTAGAATCCAATTATTTTACCCTCAATTTTTTTGTGTAATGACATTGTATCTCTAACTTCTGTTGATATGGCATCACTTTTGAGGGAAGAGGAATTTTTCTATCTACCACTGGGAGTACCATTCCAACTGAAGAGAGTAAACAGATTGAAACGTGCACTATTCATAATGCTCTCAATTGTGGTTACCTAGGAATGAAATAATTTTCAATTTGTTTTAAGTGAATATTATTGTCATACTTCATAAACTCTGTATTCTGTGTAAGGATAACAGATAATTTTACTTCTATTCCTTCTGGTGCAATCTCAGTGGCAGTGAAAGAGCTAAATGAAGTTAACTTTTTAAGCACTGTGTTGAGCGGTATACTGATCATGTCATTTGCACAGGGTGTCAATAATTGTGTACCAAACAAAGCATAACGAATATAGTAATGGGAATAGGATAATAGCTAAAGGCATTGTGACTTCTTCAAAAACTAGCTTCGCGAGGTTTTGCGGGAGTCGTATTTCTAGTAAGGAAACTATTCCAGTGATGTATTTGGCATTTTTCTCTCTAAAGAAGTCTGCTCACTTGTCTTAAATTATGTATTATGTTTTGGAAGAATATTACTTTACTTTTCAAATGCTTATCGTATGTTTTGCCATCCTCAGGCTTGTTGGACATGTTGGATGGGATCCCCATGCAGGATCCCTTATCAAAATTGAAGCATCCTTAGTATACTTTTTGTATACAAAGAGTATACACTATTTGTACCACACTGTTGTGATACTGCATAAATTAGTATGCATTTTTGTATCACGTGACTTATTGTTATGTAATCTGACGTCGTGGTCTTTTGCTCGCGGCCATTAAAGTTGTTTTAGTTGTGTGTTTGCTCGGTGTCCTTACGTTGATCGTAACATGGTGTCAGGAGTCGGATTGTGAGCAAATTATCAAGGATCACTTCCCAGCTTGGAAGTCTTCAAGTCCAACGCTTTGTCTGTTATTGGTAGGCTCACTGAAGTCTATAGTTTACGTTCGAGCGTGTGTTTGGATCGTTGCACGTTTTAATTTATCACAGGTATGGCTGCTGTTAGTACTACTGCGAAAATTCCCTCGCCGTTGAATCTTTCCGACCGTTTGCATCAAGGCGAAAATTGGAAATCATTTCGTCGTGAATGGAAGTTTTACGAGCTAGCGGCTGGCATTCACAAGAAAGCACAGGAAGTTCGGGTGGCTTCGTTGCTAAATGTGATCGGCAAAGAAGGAATGGACATGTACGAAACCTTTCAATGGGGAAATTCGTCGGACGCTCTAAAAATTGACAAGGTTTTGGAAAAGTTCGAGGAGCGTTGTGTCCCTGCACGTAACGAAACTTACGAAAGGTATGTTTTCTTCAAACGTGAGCAATTGTCAAATGAATCGCTTAATAGTTACATAACTGCATTGATGAAGCTTTCAGAGTCGTGTGGTTTTGGCGCCCTGCGTGAGTCGCTCGTTCGCGACCGGCTAATTCTTGGTGTAAAGGATGATAGAGTTCGTGAAAAGCTTCTTGGGAAGCGAGACCTCGACCTAGATAAAGCCATCGACACCATCAAAGCTAGTCAAGTTACTCACTCGCGAGCGACAGAGATCTCGGAAGAATTTTCAGCTAACGAAGATATTAATGCACTGGGGCAAAGGTCGAAACCCAAGCGCGGGAAAGTTTCGCGTCGCAAACCTCCCAGCAAGGACCGTCCCAAGATTAAAGAGTGTTTGTTTTGTGGTGGTTCACATGCACCAGATAGGAAATTGTGTCCAGCTTCAGGTCAGAAATGCAAGAAATGTGGCAAAGAAGGTCATTTTGCAGTCAAGTGCCGAAGTAAGTCTGAAGATGCAAAAGTTCACATGGTTGAAAAAGAAGAAGTCTTTTACGTTCATAGTGTCAGTGGTAAAGATCAAGCTCTTGTTTCGCTTACTTTGAATGGTTCAGCATCAGTAACGTTTCAAATTGACACTGGTTCTTCTGCAAATGTCTTGCCACTGCAGGATTACATCAGGGCAACAAAAGATTACAGTAAAGCTAACATTGTTCCTAAAGATATCACACTAGTCATGCACGATCGCTCAAAGCGAAAGGCTCTTGGTTCTGCTAGGCTGAAAGTGGCACATCAAGGCAGCAAGCATGAACTTAACTTTGTTATTGTTGATCAAGAAGTTACACCTTTGCTTGGTTTGAAATCATCACAAGGTATGGGTCTTGTGAAGATAATGGTATCTGGTGTTAGTACCTCTGTCAATAATGTAGTTTCAGCTCCAAAGATAGAGCCAGCAGTTTCTGAGAATGTCACAAAGGATTCTGTACTAAGCCCTTTTGCCGATGTGTTTCAAGGTATTGGCTGTTTACCTGGAGAATACAGCATTGAACTCAACAAGGATGTGCAACCTGTGGTTCACCCCCCACGCAGAGTGCCTGTTCCTAAGAAGGAAGCAATGAAGACAGCGCTTGACAAGATGGTTGCCGACAAGATAGTTACTCCGGTTACTGAGCCAACTGATTGGGTATCCAGTGTCCTAGCAGTTCCCAAGAAGGATGGATCAGTTCGCATTTGTTTGGATCCCAAAGATTTGAACTCTGCCATTAAGCGTTCTCACTATCCCTTACCGACGGTGGAAGATATTACCTCTCGTCTCACCAATGCCAAGATTTTCAGTGTTTTGGATGCCAAGAGTGGTTTTTGGCAGGTTAAACTTACTGAGAACTCCAGTTACCTTACCACATTTAATACCCCCTTTGGCCGTTTCCGTTGGCTGAGGATGCCATTCGGCATAAGTTCTGCGCCTGAGATATGGCAGCGGAAGATGCATGAAGCCGTTGAGGGTCTCCAAGGAGTTGAGGTAATCGCCGATGATTTTCTGGTTTGTGGATTTGGAGACACCGTAGATGAAGCAGTGAAGAATCATGATCAGAATTTAACCGCCTTTCTACAAAGATGCCGTGAGTTGAATCTAACACTTAATCTTCAGAAGATTAAGCTTCGCCTATCACGCGTACCATTCATGGGCCATTTACTCACAGCGGATGGTGTTGTGACTGACCCAAACAAAGTACGTGCCATACGTGACATGCCTGTTCCGACAGATATCAAATCCTTAAAAAGATTTCTTGGCATGGTTACTAACCTCGCAAAGTTCTTACCTAACCTGTCCAGTGTCTGCGAACCATTAAGGCGCCTGGAGCTTAAGGATGCTGAATGGTGTTGGCTGTCTGTTCATGATGAAGCTGTCCAAAGTATCAAGAGTCTTGTTTGTGAAGCTCCAGTGTTGAAGTTTTATGATGTTAATCGGGAAGTCACAATTGAAAGTGACGCGTCTCTCAGTGGACTTGGCGCCTCTTTACTTCAGGAGGGTCAGCCATTTGCATTTGCCTCAAGAGCTCTAACTCCAGCAGAACGACGCTACGCTCAGATCGAGAAGGAACTTCTCTCCGTCGTTTTTGCTTGTGAGAGGTTTGATACATACCTGTATGGTCGAGATGTGGTGCACGTTAAAACGGACCATCAACCCCTTGAAGCCATCTTTAAGAAGGACCTTGGTTCTGCTCCCAAGAGTCTTCAGAGGATGCTGTTGCGCTTACAGCGTTACAACCTTGATGTTAAGTACCAAAAAGGAAGCTTGATGGTTATGTCTGATCCCCTGTCCCGAGCCTATCTTGACGAGCCTCCCACACAGACCGAGTTTTGCAATGAGCTAGAGCAGATAGTACTTGTGGAGGATCTCCCCATTTCAGAAGCACGACTGAGGGAATTCAAAGAGGGCACCGCCTCGGATGACAACCTTCAGATCCTTGTGTCCACTGTCCTAGAAGGTTGGCCTAACACTCTGGATGAAGTTCCAGCTGAGATCAAGCCATATTTCCAGTTTCGAGATGAAATCACAGCCCAAAATGGTTTGCTTTTCAAGGGCGAGCGCCTCATCGTACCTGCCAAGTTAAGAAAGCAGATGATGGAAAAGGTCCATTCGTCCCATCTTGGTATTGAGGGCTGCCTTAGACGAGCCAGAGAAGTGTTTTACTGGCCACGCTTGAATGCCGAATTAAAAGATTTCATTCTCAAGTGTGATATCTGCAATTTGTACAAGCCAGTACAGCCTCGAGAACCGCTAATGCCCCATGAAATCCCTTCAAGGCCTTGGCAAAAGGTTGGCACGGATCTGTTCTTGCTTGATCAGCGGCAGTACCTGATTACTGTTGATTATTATTCTTCTTTCTTTGAGGTGGATAAGCTAAACATGACAGATTCCAGAACTGTTATTGAGAAGTTGAAAATGCAGTTTAGCCGGCATGGAATTCCGGAAAGTGTCATTTCTGACAATGGACCGCAATATGCTTCTTCAGAGTTTGCAAAGTTTGCAAGTGACTGGCACTTTCAACACATCACTTCCTCTCCACGGAACCCCCAGAGTAACGGAAAGGTTGAAAGTGCGGTAAAAATCTGTGAAAACATCATGAGAAAGGCTGTGCGTGGAAAGTTTGACTCTTATCTTGCCCTCCTAGACTATCGTAACACGCCTACAGAAATTGGTTCATCTCCAGCGCAAAGGCTGTTCAGCAGGAGAACACGCAATTTGTTCCCGCTATCAAGTAAACAACTACAGCCTAAGTCAGTACCCCCACAGGATGTGCAAGGTAAACTGATTAACTCTAAGCAAAGGCAGGCTTTCTACTACAACCTGAAAGGTACAGTATTACCTGAGTTACAACCTGGACAGACTGTCAGGATGAAGAGGCCAAATGAATCTACCTGGTCAGAAGCTGTTTGCAAGAAAACGAAATCGCCGACAGCTGCGATCAGTGCCGCAGTCAGATTCCCACCCTGTTGCGAAACCAGTAGCTGAGCCTCTGCAATCAGTACTACAAACAGACCCCCCACCTGTTGTGAAACCTGCTGCTGAACATGTGGAAGTTGCGTCCCCGCCAACCGTTACAAGGAGTGGTCGTATTGTCAAACCACCAGCCCGTTTTCAGGACTTTGCGACGTAGACTGTATACTTTGTTAGAAACTTTATTTTGAACCTTGTTGTTTATTTTGCTAAGAAACTTGGTCGCAACTTATAAGACTCAGTTGAGATACTTTCTTTACAAAGGGGAAGATGTTGTGATACTGCCTAAATTAGTATGCATTTTTGTATCACGTGACTTATTGTTATGTAATCTGACGTCGTGGTCTCTTGCTCGCGGCCATTAAAGTTGTTTTAGTTGTGTGTTTGCTCGGTGTCCTTACGTTGATCGTAACACACACTGCTTTGGTGCATATATTTAGTATGCATCAAATATACATCAAGCAAAATTTCTTCCAGCTGTTTGAAACTGTTGTATACTATTTGTATACAACACTGTTCTATCAAGGCTATGATGTATACTTTGTGTATACTTCACATGTTCAACATCACTGTGATGTATACTTTGTGTATACTTCACATGTTCATTAACATTGTGATGTATACTTTGTGTATACTTCACATGTTCAATAACTCGGTGATGTATACTTTTTGTATACAATGATGGCCACCATACCAAACTATAACTTAACATTCAAAGTAATGTATACTTAGTGTATACATCAGAAGCAGGCTTATTGAAACACTACCTGGTTTTGAGTATGAGCTAACTGACATCTTTATTGTTAAAAAATGCCTGTACTGTCAGACATTGAAAGTGAATTACACAAAAAGTGTGTGACAAAAGCAGCTACATTAACATCATGTCAAGAGAGTGACCACTGGTTTGACCATTGTTGGCAGTCGATTTGTCATGGGTAGACACAGAATTCACCCTGGGTAGTTTCTGACGATACTCTGATGTTCTGGGAACCTTTTCCGACGGATTAGATAAATATGACAAGTAACTACCTCTTCGTTTCTTGCAACTTTCCGCGGTTAACTTGGCTTGCACGCTTTCAGCCGCCATGTTTTTTGTTACACTCCTTACCAAGCCCCACACGGTCGGTCATTATCACACCACGCATGCTCAATTCAATGGCGTCCTTTTGTCACGTGCACTTTCGGCGGGCTTTCAACAGTGTTTCAAGTAGTTCAAAGGACGCTTTCAACACTTGCTGGTGTAAACATTTTGGTTGTTCTCGGCTTCTCTTGCAGAAGATTTGATCTTCTCTACAGTTTTACAGATTTGATCTTCTCTACAGTTTTGCTTGAAAATTTACAAATTCTGACCGGGAAATGGTAAGTACACTGTTTGTTATACAATGTATAAGAACACGACCGAGTAAAGTTACTAGTATTGACATCTGTATTCATTGCGAGTTTATTCAGAGCTGTGTTGATCAAGAATTTCTACGTATTCGTTTCCAAAAAAGATGCAGCTCAAAACACAGCAAGAAGGTCGATCTTAGGGAAGTTTTTAGTGCATATACACTTAGCTAAGTTTCTGCTCTTTGGTGAATACTCCGTTTCTTGGGCTAAACTTCAGAACACCCCGCCACTTCATTAACATACTGATGAATAACAATAGAGTCCATTGTAGTATGCCTCGTTCTTTAAAAGAAACCGACACATGTAAATGAAGTGGCGGGGTATTCTAAAGTTGCTCTTTAACTTCTTCCTTGGTCAATCAACTGTGATCGATATATGCATGTCTGATGTGAGAATTAAATTCATTTCATCATTATGTCCACAGTTGATATGTGTCTTTGATACATTCACCACGTCAATGATGTAATGATAGAACACTTGAGGTATATTCTTTTATCAATGTTCCAATGATGTACATTATGATATGCTTTGAAAATGTCCTTGAAAAACATGAACTGTGTCAATCGGTTAAATCTTCCATAAGATGCCTGGGACGTTCAGATTTAGTTTTAGTATAGCGCCATCAAATTCCCATACAACCCTCAGCTGTTTCAAGGCATTTGTCAAATTAAAAATGGCGGCCCATCATTGATCCTGTGATAAGGCTTTTTAGCAGTTACAAGACACATATCAACTGTGGACATAATGATGAAATGAATTTAATTGTCACATCAGACATGCATATATCGATCACAGTTGATTGACCAAGGAAGAAGTTAAATAAGTTATATTTTCAGTATCTTTTAAATTATTCTTATTTATATATTTTGCTTCAAAATGTAAAAACAACAAAAGAAAATAAGCTCAAATTATAGTGACGTTACTGTTGAGAATGCAAATAAATTTTACTACCAGAGAATGCCATTTATTTGATGTGTGTGTGATTCTGTATGTGCATGAATGGAGTCCCTGCACACATAGTCTCTGTACCTATTACATATGGGTTTGCTTGGTGTATACAAAATGTATACTGCAAACCACGCAGTCACAATGGGGACGGCATCAACCCTACAAGGAGTAGACATTCTCTTGTGTATACAAAAAGTATACTTTTGGTGGTATGTTCTGCCTATAAAATCTGTATACTATTAGTATATGCGGTTATGATGAGGTATACTTTTTAACTCGTGGATACGCGAAGCGTATTTGCGAGTTTTTGTGGGGACTCCGATATGCAAATTGTCACTCACTCACTCACTCACTCACTCACTCGCTCGCTCACTCACTCACTCACTCACTCACTCCAGTGTAGACACACTTCGTAATTAGTCGGATAGAACTCGGGGGCACCGACATGAAGACGACAATTGTCGTGACCGAAGTCACGGAAGTCTGTTGATGAAAGTTCACGCTGAAAGTGTATCGTACCGTTGCCAGAGTTTGTAATGATTTTGTAGCTTAAGAGGACGATTAGCGAGGCCCTGTTAAGGGTAAATTTCGACAAGCAACATGGCCTTGAAACGGCGACATAAAGGACCTAAAATGGCGACGAACGACGAGCCGCTCACGGGAAATTACGACAGCGACCTTCGACCTTCCGAAATTGCGACGTGAAAAGGTTTGAAACTCAGACGCGCGACATAAAGAACCTCACTAACAGGGCCTCATTAGCGGTCTTACTAAAATCAAAAGGAGTTTAAATGTTTCCAGTTAGGACAATGACCAACTTGGAGACTGAATTTCATGAGCCTTTTACTCGGCCAGGCGCTAAACGTGAACAGATGATAACTATTCGCTTTTCCGATATCGACCGCCATCGACCGCCCCCAAGATTACAAGCAGTATATGAATTTCAGTTGGCTCGAAAGTGATCTGAAGATGAGAAAATCTCTTGCTAATGTAGTAAGCTTTGGTGAGAAAGTCATTAAAGGGTTCGAAAACAGTAAGTCATGTAGAAAATGTATTAAGCGTTATATTAGTATAGGTAATCACATGATTTCGAGTGCAATTTGGAATAAATAAGCACGAGTAAATTTTTTCAGACCAACAAAATTGCACGAGCCCGTAGGGCGAGTACAATTTGTGGTCATGGAAAAATTTACAAGTGCTTATTTATTCCAAATTGCACGAGAAAAATCATGTGATTACTTCTTAATAATATACATGAAAAAATGCGATATGTCATCATAATTATGCAGAAGCAACGCGCGCTAATCACGTGCAAAAATAATTTATTCAAACCATGCAAATGTCAACCGCTTTTCGATCAAAATAACAGTTTGACTCAAAAAAAGTTCAAAGTACAGCTGAGAAGTTCAAGGAATTGTCTGTATCAGTCTGTATCCGAATCAATTTCGATGAAATGGAATCGTCGTTTGCAAGGTTTAATGACAGGCGAGGTCTTGCTGTTGAGGTTGAATGTGACAGTGCAGTTAGTGAAGGAATTCATCAGATTCTGTGCTTGTGAGCTCATCATGTCTGGAATTACTGCGTTTGAAGTAGAATGACCAGATTTACTACTGGGTTTTGCTGTGCTATTTCCTTTCGAGATGGCCCAGGAAAGCTGTCGCTGTTCGTCTTGGTCTGCTTCATCGTAGTCGTCTAAAGACTGGATATTTCTGTGACCAGTGACTTTTGCAATTGACGACCTCTCGAGATTTGCTTTCTTCATCTTGCTTACGAGTGTTTTGCGGGCACTGTGATTGGAAAATCGCTTCTCAGATGACTCAAGGGTGGTTTCAGAGATGATGTTTTTCATCATGGAGTTGATTTTATTTTCTCCCATGGGCTGGACTTTGTACCAGATTTCATCGCCAGGTCCTCTGTTGTGTTTTATCGAGAGATAAAATGCACCACTCGCCCTGAGACTGGGAGGCCTACGGCTGATGTACTGGCGAAATAACGCAACTGGACATCTCTCTCCGCCAGTCTGGAACATTTTTGGTTGAAACTGTCTTGGTTTTGCGTTTAAACCTCCAGGTCTGGTTTTCGTTGGCCCTTCAGCAAACTCGACAAATTCAAGGCCGTCGTCACCTTTCAGGGTTCTGAAATCCTCCAGTCTCATTCCGTGATGTTCCTGTCTTCCACGGAGACCAAATTGTTGGGTGAGTAGCCACCACATTGTATGAATCAAGGATTCTGGGGTTTTACCACCGAGTTTCTCGCACTTCCAGAGAATTTCTTCCTCCACTTCGGATAGCTGTCGAGCTTTGTTTGGGCGCTTGCCGCGGCCAGCCAAGCGAAGCTGTTTCGCTTTCCCGTCCAGTACTTGTTTGGAGGAACTGAATTCTCTGTCGCGAACAATGGACAGGCTATACCCTTTGTTCTTCAAGTGTCTATCAAGTGATGTAATCATTACTTTCAGGCTTTCTGGTTTGTAATCTTCACCGTGTTTGTTTTTAAGTTCCGCATAGAATCGCTCGAGCAAAGTGTTCAGCTCCGCCGGCTCATAGTTTTCGATTTTCTCAGAAATTCTCTTCTCTAAACACCACTTATTCCACACCGACAACCAAAAAGCAGTGCTTTTCACAGTATTTTTGTTTTTAGAGCTGTTTTTCAGCTCTTGTATTGTTGTTGCGGTGGCGAAAGAAAACCTACTTAAAACGCCGGCCATTGTTTCACTCGCAAATTTTCAGTGTATCCAAATTTTGCGCCACAAAGGGCTTGCATTTGATTGGCTATCTGTGTGTTTCTTTCATCATTGATCAATCAGAATGCTTGGTTTATTACCTCATTTTGCACTGAATTACCTCTTTTCTGCATTGTGTTAACTGAAAACTGCATTTCTCTTAGCCAATCAAAATGGAGAAATTTTTTCATGTATATTATTATATACAATACACCACAAGCCGTTACAATGAAAAGTTTTCTGTCTATTGATTTCCGAATTTACCTTGAAGTGAACTAGATTGTGTTGAAGTAGACATGTTGGAAAAATAGGCTTACCTGTTTTGCTTACTGTTATGTGACTCACTTACATTGTAAAAACAAGAAGTTATAAGGATAAAAACAAATATGTATTGCTGTATTAATGATGGCAAGTGTGATTTTTTTTTAAGTGCAACGCTGAATATATATACCACTGATAACCTAAAATGAGATGGTAATGTAAATAAACTAATTCAACTTGATAAAGGATTGAGAGTCTTAAGGATTTTAAGATCATCACTAACATACTTTGCAAAAATGCAAGAAAGACTTGTTTGGTATGATTCGTCAGCTGGGCTATCCTACATGGTTTTGTTCATTATCAGCTGCAGAATCAAGGTGGATATTTCTGTTGAATACATTGAATAGACTTGTAGACAACAAAAACTATAATGATGATAAAATTGACAATGTCATGGCAACAAAATTCAGACCTTATTCAGAAGGACCCTGTTACTTTGAACACACAGACAGTGAGCAGCAGGATACCAGAACTACATTTGGTTTCGGTGCCATTTAATCCTGTACCCTTATGTTAAGTTATCAAATTTTTTAACAACTGTATGCTTGCCACCTGCCTTATAACTGATGCCTAGTGTAGTCAAATGATTGGCGTCATGTACTCACTGTATGTTTATTTCAAAAAGCTACTCAGCTCCCTGGTCACTTTTATGTTGTGATTATAGATTATTAAAATTATCTTCAAGTTCATTCAATCACAACTCTGAAAAAACACCTCGGTAATTTTTAAATTATTTCTTTTTTCTCTGTTTTGTAAACATATCCACGAGTTCACCATAGTCCTACTTTGATTGTATACTCTTTGACGTTCCAATTTACTACTACTAAAAGTATACATCCAATGTATACTAAAGGTATACATCAAGTATACACCAAGTATACACAGTGTAGTATACTTCATGTATATATTGAATATCCATAAAGTATACTTCATTTTGTTAAGGGATTTGATGTAAAGCCAAGTATTTCTAACATTCTTTACTGGGTATTGGCTAATTTACCAAAACATAAAATCAAGAGTTTTGACTTTTACCTGGTTGGCAGTACTTTTAGCCTAAACTTCGATGGGAACTTCTTAGGAAAACCATTAAAAATATAACTAACAGGAGATTGGAAACAGTTTTGCAACTGTTTTACTTCAATCTAGCAAAGCACTGTTTTCACTATCCTTTTTTTCAGATTTTGAAAGTGGTACACTAATAAAAAAATTTAAACAAATGTTGAGGTTACATATTGGATCTTCATCTTAATGAAATTGATCTGGGACACTTAACTTAGTACCATAATTACATGCTGAAAGCAGTTTGTAGCTCAACACTGGAATTATATCTACCAGTATTTTCATTTTCAAACACGTTGTACAGTATTCACCATGGTTGTAAACGTTTCCTTGTGTTTTTGCAGGTTGACAAATTGGACCAGAACTGGAAGCGTTTGTTTGAGATGGTTGGTGTAACTGCTGATCAATTACAGGATAATGAGAAAATGAGCTTCATTTATGATTTTGTGGAGAAGAGGGGAGGTATTGAGAATGTTACTCGAGAGATTGATATGGAACAGACTGATGTACCAGCTGGCCAGCGTAAGAATTTTTCTTTTAAGATCAGTACAAAATGCCCAGTTTCTTATGGTATACCAAACATACCTTCCACTGCTCATAACATCAACAGGAGTGTTGTTTCTTTTAATTCCTTTTAGCACCACCTCCACCATCATCATCTCGTAGTTCATCAAGGGGACCACCACCACCACCACTACCACCACCACCCTCAAGGGCTACCCCACCACCACCAAAACTACCACCCCCACCACCATCACCACACTCAAGGGGTGCCTCACCACCCCCACCATCAAGGTTTGCTACACCTCCACCACCACCCCCTCCCCCACCTCCGGGTGCGTTATATCCCCCTCCTCCATCTCGGGGTGCATTATATTTCCATCCCCCTACATCAAGAGCAGTGCTGCCACCTGCTCCACCTCCTCCACCGCCAGTTGGTGGAATACCTCCTCCTCTCCCACCTATGGGAAGGGGGGCACCCCCACCACCTTCCCGTGTCTCCAGTATGGGTGGTGGTAGTGGTAGAGGTGGTCTTTTAGATCAAATCCACCAAGGAACTTTACATAAGAAGGTGACCCCAAATGAGAAGAGAGGTAGTAGTCCTGATACATGTGGAGAACTGCTAAGTGACAACTGTGGTGGTATCAGTCTCAAAAAGGTAACTAAATCTTAACAAAATAGATAGATCAACTTTATTTTATTAGGCTAGCCTATTCAACAATGTAACAAACAATAGCCGGTTTCCAGTAGGGGCATGCGCTAAATATAAAATTTAGAAATATCCTTAATATACTTACAACTGTGATTAAAACTATTTGTGCATTAAATTAAATCAGAAGCATATAACCCCGCTATATGCTTCTGGTTAAATATAACCCTAAGTATAATAATAAAAATATTCTAAATATAGTAACAATCATGATTAAAGCTATTCATTCAATTAAATATAACCCTGGGAAATAGATTACTGTATGGTATTTGGTCTATAGGTTAGCCAAAGATATTCTTTAGGTACTAAACAATGTCAGCAATACCAAATATAAAAACCTCCAAATTCCAAATATAAAACCTCCAAATTCCCGTGTTTAGTAGAAGAAACCGACCAGCCAACATTTGATGTTAGAAAATCAGCCATACATTTGGTCACAAAGATTTTGAAAGAAGTACACTAATGACAGAAATTTAAATACATTGTAAATGTTGAGGTTACATATTGGATCTTCATCTTAATGAAATTGATCTGGGACACTTAACTTAGTACCGTAATTACATGCTGAAAGCAGTTTGTAACTCAACACTGGAATTATATCTACCAGTATTTCATTCACCATGGTTTTAAACATTGCCTTGTGTTTTTGCAGGTTGACAAATTGGACCAGGACTGGAAGCGTTTGTTTGAGATGGTTGGTTTAACTGCTGATCAATTACAGGATAATGAGGAAATGAGCTTCATTTATGATTTTGTGGAGAAGAGGGGAGGTATTGAGAATTTTACTCAAGAGATTGATATGGAACAGACTGATGTACCAGCTGGCCAGCGTAAGAATTCTTCTTTTAAGATCAGTACAAAATGCCCAGTTTCTTATGGTATACCAAACATACCTTCCACTGCTCATAACATCAACAGGAGTGTTGTTTCTTTTAATTCCTTTTAGCACCACCTCCACCATCATCATCTCGTAGTTCATCAAGGGGACCACCACCACCACCACTACCACCACCACCCTCAAGGGCTACCCCACCACCACCAAAACTACCACCCCCACCACCATCACCACACTCAAGGGGTGCCTCACCACCCCCACCATCAAGGTTTGCTACACCTCCACCACCACCCCCTCCCCCACCTCCGGGTGCGTTATATCCCCCTCCTCCATCTCGGGGTGCATTATATTTCCATCCCCCTACATCAAGAGCAGTGCTGCCACCTGCTCCACCTCCTCCACCGCCAGTTGGTGGAATACCTCCTCCTCTCCCACCTATGGGAAGGGGGGCACCCCCACCACCTTCCCGTGTCTCCAGTATGGGTGGTGGTAGTGGTAGAGGTGGTCTTTTAGATCAAATCCACCAAGGAACTTTACATAAGAAGGTGACCCCAAATGAGAAGAGAGGTAGTAGTCCTGATACATGTGGAGAACTGCTAAGTGACATCTGTGGTGGTATCAGTCTCAAAAAGGTAACTAAATCTTAACAAAATAGATAGATCAACTTTATTTTATTAGGCTAGCCTATTCAACAATGTAACAAACAATAGCCGGTTTCCAGTAGGGGCATGCGCTAAATATAAAATTTAGAAATATCCTTAATATACTTACAACTGTGATTAAAACTATTTGTGCATTAAATTAAATCAGAAGCATATAACCCCGCTATATGCTTCTGGTTAAATATAACCCTAAGTATAATAATAAAAATATTCTAAATATAGTAACAATCATGATTAAAGCTATTCATTCAATTAAATATAACCCTGGGAAATAGATTACTGTATGGTATTTGGTCTATAGGTTAGCCAAATTAGCCAAAGATATTCTTTAGGTACTAAACAATGTCAGCAATACCAAATATAAAAACCTCCAAATTCCAAATATAAAACCTCCAAATTCCCGTGTTTAGTAGAAGAAACCGACCAGCCAACATTTGATGTTAGAAAATCAGCCATACATTTGGTCACAAAGATTTTGAAAGAAGTACACTAATGACAGAAATTTAAATACATTGTAAATGTTGAGGTTACATATTGGATCTTCATCTTAATGAAATTGATCTGGGACACTTAACTTAGTACCGTAATTACATGCTGAAAGCAGTTTGTAACTCAACACTGGAATTATATCTACCAGTATTTCATTCACCATGGTTTTAAACATTGCCTTGTGTTTTTGCAGGTTGACAAATTGGACCAGGACTGGAAGCGTTTGTTTGAGATGGTTGGTTTAACTGCTGATCAATTACAGGATAATGAGAGAATGAGCGTCATTTATGATTTTGTGGAGAAGAGGGGAGGTATTGAGAATGTTATTCGAGAGATTGATATGGAACAGACTGATGTACCAGCTGGCCAGCGTAAGAATTTTTCTTTTAAGATCAGTACAAAATGCCCAGTTTCTTATGGTATACCAAACGTACCTTCCACTGCTCATAACATCAACAGGAGTGTTGTTTCTTTTAATTCCTTTTAGCACCACCTCCACCGCCATCATCTCGTAGTTCATCAAGGGGACCACCACCACCACCACCACCACCACCCGGTGCTAGGTGAATATATGAACCGCACAAGTCTGGATGTTTTGCAAAGTTTGCTTACGATTGGACCTGGTGTATTGACATTTTTGAGAAATATGTTTTTTCTTGCCGGACTAAATGGAAACATTGAAAATTGAACATATTAAAAGGGAAAGCTGGTACTTCCCCGATTAATGCGTTGCACAGGCGAGCTGGTTCTTGCTTTTGAACAGCGGTCTCAGTATAACACATTTTTGAAAGGCATCTATGACCAGAAGAATTGTTCGTCATATTTACTGAGCTAAAGGGGCACTTTCACCTATTCTAGTGACATTTTGGAAAGCTCACTTGAAACCTAGGAATAACCGCGGCTCATCCTTGTTAGAGAGGAGCCGCTATTTGTAGATGAAAACTAATAATTGTTGCCTGATGACGTTGGCTAAGATTTCCAAGTTTGCATCAGTGTTTTAGGGAAACTGCCAAAGAGCAATTGGATCTAATCTCTCTTCACCTGAGCCAAGTGATCTGTTCCTTTCGGCACTAGAGAAACAATAGAGGATTGCTTAAAGATTTTAGTTTACAGATACACCAATTGTCGCCAATAGAAGAGGAATACTCCATGGTGACAGAGCGCCCTTTTAAGCTCACAGCACCAACATGTTCAGTACGAGGTAGACGTGTCTTTTTCAGGTAGTTTTGTGTGGTAAGGCTGGCCCTTCCAACACGAGTCTGAAACTTTGGTCTGTTCACCCCGTTTCCTTAGAAAATGCTTTTGCTGGCGTGATTTTCAGCAACTTGCTCAAACTTACCCTTAATTCCATTTTCTACAGATGTTCAGAAAGTAAGTCAAGACTTGAGGCTTTATTGACTGAGAATGGAACGCGATTAGGCACACATGCAATTACAAGTGACTTCTCTCGAGAGAGAGATCTAACCACTCTGCAAAGTAGTACCTAGGAATATGTTTATAATACATCTAGTTTACAGAATAAAATGTACTCCCGAGTTTGTGATGAAGAAAACAAATAAAACAATGTAAGAAAAGATGCGGCGATTTTACTGTTAGTCACTATTTAAGAAAGCAATAGAATATCTTGCATTGTGGCCGACAAATAATTCTCTGTTCAACAGCTTTTTTGCGGGTGTAGTCGATTTAACGCGTAAAGAGAAACGGAGAACGAATAATTAAAAAGAAAATAGAATAAAATTAAATTTATCCTTTTTCTAACGTGAAATAGAGAAGTAACTCAGCGGGAACCAGAAAATTTTGAAAGGCGGCGATGCTTGTTTCCGTTTTCCGCAAGGGCCTGAGAACAAGTGATTTTGTTATTCAGTTGGGGTGTGGCTGAAAGATCTGTTTGAATGTAAGGGCTGTATTTGTATCGTGAGCGGATTATTTTTTTCTATTTGTTGATGTATTACTGATCGCTGCCACTGTGGAACGAAGCGAATGTAATGGCGTTAACGCTGTATGTTAAGGTGAGAGTTATTTTGCCTAGAGAATGAAAACCGTTAGAAACCTGCAAATTGTTGAGTTTTCGTCTGTTTATCTGAAATGTTACAAGTTATGGTTGGATTGAATGAAATCTTTTTATCGCGCAGGGTTCAAACAATCCTGCAAAGGCCGACAAGGAACTGGGTGATTGTCCTTTCAGTCAGCGTATATTACTGGTTTTAAATCTTAAAGGCATTGCCTTTGACAAACAATTTGTCGACCCAAACAGAAAAGACTCGAGGAAGTGGAATGAGTTTATTCAAAAAACCCAGTGTAGACGGAAAGTACCGATTCTGCTTCATGGTGATAACGAGCCAATTGAGGATACCGAAGTCATTGCAGAGTACTTGGAGGAAATGTTTCCAGAACCAAAGCTAGAAAGCTCGGACAGTGGTGCAAACGGAGCAGGCCGCGATATATATTCAAAGTTCGCAGCATTTATGAGAAACAACGAACCCAGCAAGGATGAGACGCTTTGCAAAAGCGTGAACTCGGAACTCGAGAAGTTGAACGAGTACTTGAGCACAAAAAGACAAGCAGGCCCGTTTCTAGATGGAGACCGTTTGAAATTACCTGACTGTAATTTGCTGCCTAAATTAGTGCAAGTCACAGTGGCAGGAGAGTTGAAAGGCTTTAAAATACCCGACAACTGCGAGTTAGTGAAACATTACTTGAAGGACGCTTTCGGAGAAAAAGCAGTTCGGGAAGTCTTCACAGCAGATGTGAAAGAAGATATTAAACTTGGCTGGAGGAAGAAAATGGGCCTCTCAACCAAATAGTTTGCTCCTTTTATCCGGAACATTTGTAGCAAAATTTATAGTTTTAACTGCATGCCGAACGTCTGGATCAGACTCAGAATAAGAGTCTTGTAGCAAAACGTAGCTTATACAAACAAACCCAGTCGATGCTTTTCTATTTCCAAGAAACTTACAAGTGGAGGATTTACCCTCATTTTACAGAAAAGTGAAGCTGTGGACCTTCGCTAATTAGCGCTTTCTAGACGAATGATGCGATGACGATTAACGGTTCTTATCCGAAGAGAAACGATCCATGAAGTTTTAACCTCGGGCGATATTACTTATGTTAATTCTACATGACACATCTGCTCTCCACGTTTTCGTCAAATCATTTTCCCGCTATATTTACTAAAATGCGCGTCTGTTGTAGCTTGGCTCATTAAGAATAGGATAACGAACTTTTTAATCAAGAAACAAGCCAGCGTTATCGTGAGCACTCATTTCCAGAGATGGATGTAATAAATTATTCATTTGCAAAACACGCTGTACAGAAATTTCCAGTGGGAAGCAGACAGAACAACGCAATAAAAAGAAATCTTTTAATTATATCCTGTTAATTTGTAATCTTAAAATGTTTTTGTAACCTTCACATTTGGCTTTCACCAAAGTGAACAGAAGAGTTAGGAACGGCTCATGGAAAACGTATTTTTGGATTTTATTAAGCGGCAGCGGGCTTCTGTATTACAATACATTATGCAAATATTTTCTACAGTTTGGCTCAAAATTCTCAGTTTGCGTTGTACGATAACCATCAACCGAATGGCTGTTTCATAGCGTAGGTTCGTTGTTGCGAGTGCCAGCAAGAACTCATTGCAGGTTTCGCAGAGTACTGATAAATGTTCTCAAGGTTTCGTGAATGGTATGTAGGCCAGTTTAGGACACATTTCAAGCGGTGTTAATATCCTATATTCAAACTGTCATTCCAGTTTATTATCTATACCATAAAAGGGAAAGATTCGACATTTCGCTTTGCACAGGTGATATGGTTTCTCGCAGTTTATTGAATATGTTACGGTTTAACTTGTCAACTCTTATTCTTGCGTTCCACTTTATTCAGTTCAAAAACCGGTAACAAACATAATTTTGGGTCGACGAAATGGTTTGGGCCTTGTAAAAGCGAGAATAATTCCAGTTACTGAATGTCACAGTTTTCTCTCTTTCATCTGTCACGTGAGTCCTGTCGTCAAGTTCATTGTCATGGTAACCGACCAGCTACCTTAACATGGAGCACTTCAGGAAAGATATCAATAACTGTCTAATGTCTCTAGTAATCTTTGAATACGATTTGAATTAATTTGCTCACAGTGTTCGTTTATTTTGGTTAAACTTTAGTCCTGTAAAATTCCATGGAAAGCTTAAGGGCTTAATGTAGAGAAGATTTTGACAGAAAACTAGAAACAATTTATCACCTGTTTTCTCCCAATTTCTTTTAAAAAAATAATTCATACAAATTACTATTTGCATCCTCGATTCTTACCATGAAATGAAGTTTGGTGTCCTGTCAGACTTTCTGACAGTAGCATGTCAACATTTTTTATCTTTTTTAGGTAAAAGTTAGATTACAGCCCGAAATTCTCGTCTTTCTCGTTGAACTAGTGACCAGTTGAATGAAACAATAAATGACAAGCTCTCAGTGGCGGAAGAGCAAAATCCCCCCACCCGTCGTTGAAGAATCTTTAATTGAATACATGTGCAAATGAGATGCTGCTGCGTGTGTAAATAATTACCGGCTTGTTTGCCGGCGAATATGTTCCTTCTCTTATCTGTGGTTTCTATGATCCCAACCCCGTCTCCCAGAAACTGCTCCACCCCACATCTGTCAGTCCTACACCAGTCAGTGAAGTGGTGAGTGCATGCGACCACAACACACAACAAAGATGACCTAAAAAGAAACGTTAGAATATTGTTGTGTGCGAACAATGTTTTGGACGTAATAGGAACTTTTTACATCCACACATCCAACATATATTCTGACAGCAAAGATAAGTGTTTGTGCTTGCTCTTTAGTGTTTTCAACTCACCTTTACGATATTTCTCTTGATTTTTTTTGTTTGTTTGATTCGTTTTTTTTCGGATTTGCAGTCACTTGAGTATATTTTTCCAATTCCATACGGTAATTTTGAATTAACGCGAGCGACGCGCATGTGGAAACAACGTGCCAATAGCTCTTCCTGTCTCTCGTTTCTCCTAGTACTTTTCCCTCTTCAAAAAGGTATGTGCCGGGTACCCGTAAAAATGGTATTGTTTATTTTGAACTTTAATTTCCGCCGTATTGATTTCACCCAAACAGTGTCATGATTGGCTGTTAAGCCCTTAAATAAGTGCGGTTTGAAACTGGTGGATTCAAATTCGAACCCAAGCTGATATTTGGCGATAACGAGGAGAAGAAAGCTCCAAGGACAATTAAATATGGCGGGATATGCTCATATGAATCAACATGAAGAAGACACTTGGCAAACTGGTAAAAGAAGCTTGAATGAGCGAAATCGTTACATGTTAAATAATGAACTCATGAGCGACGTACACTTTGTCGTTGGAAAAGCAAAAGAAAAGTTGAGGATTCCCGCTCATAAATACGTTATGGCAATAAGTAGTCCAGTGTTTTATGCCATGTTCTACAGCAAATTAGCCGAGCAAAAAGCTGACATTGTGATCGGTGATTGTGAGCCAAACAGTTTTCTTGAATTGCTAAGATACATTTATTACGATGAGGTTAAACTGGATCCATCTAACGTGTTTGGAATACTTTACTTAGCAAAGAAATACATCCTCCCCTTCTTGGCTGAGAAATGCGTGGACTACCTTGAAGAAAACATCGACCATCACAACGCTTTCACTCTTTTGGCGCAAGCGCGCTACTTCTGTGAGCCGAAACTGGAGGAAAAATGCTGGGAAATCATTGATTGTGAAACAAGTAGGGTCCTGTCCTCGGAGTCCTTCACCGAAATAGATCACGAGACACTTCTAGCAGTGTTGACAAGGGACACACTGACAGTGTTAGAGGCAGAACTTTTTAAAGCCATTAAGCGATGGGCTGAGGCAGAGTGCAACAGACAGATTCTACAACCAACACCCGAAAATAAAAGAATTGTACTTTCTAGTGCGTTAAACTTTATTCGATTTCCAGTTATGACTTTAAAGGAATTCTCTGACGATGCAGCTCAGTCTGGTATTTTGACCGCGGAGGAGACAATTAACGTATTTCTGTATTTCGGCTCCAAGGACGAATCGAAAGTCAACAGCTTTTCAACACATCCTCGACCTGGGGCTCACCGAGAATACCGCTGTACAAGATTTCCCATTTACGGACAGGACTGGCTGTGTGAAGGAACTAATGTTGACAGCATTAAGTTTACAGTTGACCGAGAGATCACTATCCTGGGAGTTGGTTTGTACGGAGTAAGCAACACTGAAGACAGCTACAGGTCATTTGCCGTAGATGTTGAACTGCTGGATTCTCATAATGATGTCCTATGTACATATGAGGGAAGTTTCTTTGCTGATGTAAACAAGCGAGTTCAAGACGTACTGTTTGATGAGCCCGTGATCGTACAAAGTCATCAACCATACATTATAAGAGTGCTCATGAAAGGTCCTCCTACTTTGGGGGGTACAGACGGGATGAGGGACGTGATGTGTGAAGGCATACGATTTAGGTTTGACGTGGATGAAGCTAGCTTCAACGGAACAACAACGGCAGACGGACAAATTCCAGAGATTATTTTTAGAACCTAACAATTGCTGCACTCGGCTATTGCCTTGACGAGCTCAAGGCAAATGCACTTTTCCTCTTATACCCAACAAATGACAAGTAGATAATGTTTATAGATTGTGTCAAGACAGGAAGGACTGCCAGGTCAGAATATCACTTGGGATTTTTAACCTGATTCAGTGTGTTACAATCTCTGATGCGGTTTATGGGTCAGACATAATGGATTGGTCCTTTCTGTTTATTCCTAAAGACGTACGTAAAAGGAAAACTCACTTGTCTTCAGACTATACTGTAAACTGTGATTTCCAAGAAATAGACATCAATATCTCGTTTTTGTTGAAACAAATAATATAGACAGGTATTTTAACATGTAATCGTAGAGATGTGAATTTTTAAAGTCAATACACAGGATGTTGTATTTGATTTGTCTTTGATGCGTTGTATATATTGGACGAGTTCTCGGCAAACCTGCGTTAATTGAGACAAAAATAATACTTTCTATGATGCTAGTTTTTATGCAATGCATATCGGTTATTGTACCCAATCTTTCCTTTGATGTGTTTTCCATAGTTGCGGTGTTTGCTTGCAGACCAATAACTAAGAACTCTGTAATTGCCACGCCCCACACACATGTCCCCTCTATTAACTATGGTAATACCATGTAGCTAAGTTTTCAGGGACACAAAACTGATCAAGGAGAAACAAACAATTATTAAAATAACTCTTGTTCCAAGTAGCTATAGCACAGGCAAGCTTTTAACCGAACAGATATGATAAACTTCACTTTTCTTGCCATACATTTGCTACAGTTAAATAGCGGGAAAACTTCAGTCTGGTTCAGTAAGAAAACAGATCTCGAAGATTTACCTTAACAGTCAAATCTAAAATATGGAATTATCGATATCCTTAACGTGTTAAAAACTGTTCAAAATAAGTCATTCGTCCTGCGGCTGGGATAATTTGATTTTTGTTTTTCACCTGTCAGCATTTTGCAGGTGTTGTACAGATGATGACAACACGGATGACTTCACGCAGTTTTTTGCTCTTTTGTTGGCCACAGAGTTTTATTTAAGGTGTAAATTAAGAAAATGTCTTTAATCTGCACAAATAGTTGTTGACGCTGTTGGCCTTTTGTCCCTTTTCGATGTCTAAATTCAGGATAACTCGGTTATGTTCCTTAGATGGGTGTGTTTTGAATTGATTTTGTTGTTTGTATTGAGTGGGAACTCGTCGAGCTTGGAACACAAGAAGTCGACCCTACTGTCATTTGATTTAAGAAGGAAGACCAAACACCACAAAGAAAAGAACACAACTATCACTGTATCCACACCAGCTCCTACTACAGAAAACGAAGAAGAAATAGAATTCACTCTTCGGGTATGTCAGCAACCAATTTTCCCGTACTTGTACCTTGTAAACATAGAAAATGAATGCGCTTTTTGTCCATAAAACGTGTAAAGCAATCCTTCGCTACTTATAGACCGTTTACTTTCGTGGCGTTTCCCTACAACTGTATCTTTTAACATTTCGAATCGCTCCACAGAGTACATCGTATGCTTATGTAATTGAGTTGGACCTGGGAACTCCTCCACAGCGGGTGAGTAAATTTCAATAATTAGTTAATTAGTATATTCATTTGAGATGGTTTATTCCTCGATTTTATATACAAAGAGTTTAACTCTCCATCCATCTCTTTCCTCTCGACTTTCCGTCTGTTAAGTATGCTCTATAACTGTCCTATTGAACACCGACATACAAATAGATATTGTTCAAGTTAATCTCTCAGATTCCCTCTTAGGACTTTGAGATCTATTTTCTTTACTGTATTTTAGAAATATTGACAAGAACGTGTTTGAATTTTGATCATTATTTAACTTGTATTTTTACATTTCCTTTATTTCCCTGGCAGTTAGAATTTTTGATTGACACGGGTTCCTCCAATATGGCTATAGCAGGTAAGTCCTTCCAACCCCTAAATGCTGGTGAAACAGGTTTTTCTCTTCTCTGAGTCTTCGTCAGTTATCTGTCAGCACCAAAGTAACGCTACGGGAAAAGAGCTCACACATAGATAGCTGTTATACTTGATTACAAACATTATTCACTCCGAGAACAGGCCTTGAATACTGAATTCAACTCTTAACCTGTTATTGAAATTAAAACGGCTTGATGTCTAGGGATAGCTGAAATGTTGTTGGTCACATGGCCTCGTGCCATGGGAGTGCCCTCATTTCTAAGTGCATTTCTAAGCGCCCTCTAACTATTAAGTTAAGAACAAACCGTGCTAAACCAAAGAACCTCGACTAAGTAGTTATCTGCAAACTACAATTTCCAGTCAAAAGAACAATACATTCCTAAGCAGCTATGCGATAAACTGTCAAGCTCCGGGCGATTTCTGCCTTCAAAAAAAAAGGACTAAAAGACAATATACATTGAGTTTGTTCACGCTTTTCTTACAGGACCAGAATGCCAAGACGAACTTGACCACAAGTGTCAAATAGAAACATACTTCTACCCAGCTAAATCAAGTACATCACTGAACAAACATGTACCGGTGAGTCAGTAAGAGCTCAGTTGAGGAGTCCATCACATGGGCTCCTGATCAGTAACATACATGAAACCCACGGTAGGGTCCCAGGGGAAAATGGGGAACATATCAAAAAGAGCAGTCAGAAGTGAGCTGGGGACAGAGATACTCCATAAATAAACGTATGAAATACATGCTAAATTCCATCTTTGGACTGTGCTCGTACAAGTTCAAGTTTCAAGTTCAAATTTCAAGTTTACTAAGTTACTATCAATTTAATTCAAAACAACGCTAACTCGCAAATAGCTAAAGCTAATCTAGGCAGGTAGCGAGTAGGACTGTCTGCAGAGTAAATCTAATTGTGAGTGTTACATACATGTAAGTAAAGAGATATAATAAACATATATGCACATTGAGTACATAGTACTAAAGACAAATAATAAATAAATAAAATAAGTAAATAAATAAAGTATATAAATCTACTTTGAGCATTTATTTTAAAATTTAATGATTAGGGAAGGTGTGCCAACATAATCATCCTCTTCCATTAAAACTTGTAAAAGTCGAATTTGTATATATTCAGTCTTTAATACACACTTCGGGAAATTTGCGTAGTTCTTGTGGGATGCTATTCCATATTTTGTCCTCTAATCTTGAAAAGGATTTTGATTGTTGGTTACATCTTGAATATCTTATATGATAATTGCCTGCTGAAGAAAACTCTTGTGCTGTAATCAGGGGCATAGCTAGGATCTTTCAAAGGGGAGGGGGGGTCACTTAATAGATTGTTATGTCGACATCCACGCAGTGTTTTACTAAATTTGCATTCTTTTCAGTGAGCGTGGAGGGGGGGGGGGGAGGGAGAAGCTTGCAAAATAGCTGCATATATGAATTAAGTTCAACGTAACATAAATAATTCTAATTTGGTCTCACAAAGGGGGGGTCACGGGCACCCCAGGACCCCCCCCCTAGCTACGCCCCTGTGTAATTATGTATCTCGTTTGAGCAATTAAAAAGATTGGAAATATTACACGGGGTTAACTTATTGAAAATATCATGCATCAGCATTGAAATAGATTTAAAATATAGCATATTTACTGGAAAAGTACCCACTCCTCTCATCTTCATGGGCCTATCTTCTGTTTTCTTTTTTTTTTTGAGATTGAAACCGAGTATGGCAAAGGCGCGTGGTCAGGTGATGTGTACAGTGATATTGTGGCGTTCCCAGGCGACGGTGAGTGTGTGCTAACTTGAATCCCGGGAGAGGGGGGGGGGGGTACTCCTATATATGGGCTATATAGGTAAGTGCCGCGGAATAGGGTATGGTTTTTGAGGTTCTCGGTCCTTAAATAGGGTATCTTTTTTGAACCTTTTGTTTCTGTGTCCCTGTTGTGGTCCTTAGATAGGGTAGCTTATGCTATTAATAATTTTGTTTTTTCCTTGAATAGGGTGTAATTTTTCAGCTTTGGGCCTTAAAAAGGACATCAGTTTTCGCTTTCTTAGTCCTTAAATAGGGTTAGGGTTCACGAACCTTCGCGGCACACCCCTATCCAAAATTCGCGGGAGTACCCCCCTCCCCCCCCCCCGACTTGAATTCATTTCGCTTTTCATATAACTGAGAGTTCTCAAGTATTTAAAAACAACAGGTAATGTCTGCTGTCCTATCAAAGCTCAAAACCTTTCAGGAAACAAGTTCTCGTTTGCAAGTAAGACCGATTGAAGAAGATTGTACTTATGAACATCTTTGTAAAATTGAGAGCGTTTTGCTGACGTTGAAGGAACATTGTGATCAAATTTGCTTCCGACTTTTTATTCTACTGAGTTGAAACTTGCCAACTTTGAGCGACACTGTAGTAAATTGCATGTTTAAAATTTCCCTTTTAACAATTTTGATTCTGACGCTTTCCATATGTTTTCTCATTTTCCCTTTAGGTCCGAAAACAATAGCAGAGTTCGCAGTCATAAGCCACGAAAAAGACTTCTTTCTAAGTGAGTGCTAAATAAATTATGATGGCAAGAGTTTGAAGCAACTCATTATGGCGAAAATGGTATTTAAGTAATGGGGGATCCTACGAATGTTACGCCACCTGACGTCACTTTTTGTTTATGACGCTCTTCCGCTATCAGATTTTTTTCTCAGGAAACGATAGCTAGCGTTCTACTGAAAGCAATCGCTATTTGGTAGATTATTGTCAAACCCAGTGCTCTCTGTTTGTGTTTGCTTCAGGAAATTCAATAAACGAAGGTATCCTTGGCCTTGCCTACAAGAGTTTAGCAACTGACAATGTGGAGGTGAGAAGTGTGCGTGTATAGTTAACAATCCTGACATATATGAATAGTGCAACAAGAGAATAAGCTCTGCAATATAAAGAAGCTGTAACGGGCTGTAAGTCGTGGTTAACTAATTTACATAAATTGGTCATAATTGTATTAAAGCAAGGTTGACCTCTCTTTAAAACTACAAGATCCAGATCAGTCTGTTTTCCGGTGTCTGTCCTCTATCCTGTACTGGAGAAGAGAGATCCTGGGAGCGAGGTTGGTTCCATGGCCAGCGCGCAATGCTAAAAGACATTAAAACTGACTGAGCAATAAAGAGTTAAGACAACAAGTGTCCATCACAAGCACAGATAAAATGGAGAGACCTTTATCATCTATTATATGAGGGTATGCTTCGCTGAAAAAATCTCAAAACTACAACACCCAGCGGCGGGCAATTATGGCAACTAATTGACTCCCTGTTGGTCCCTTGATCGTATTCGCATCGCTTCAGTTCAAGCTTCACTTCTTTTACAGAAAAGAAGAGTGCAATTGTTGCTTGCTCCGTTGCAAGTCAAAAATTTAATTTTGACCACAATTACTACTATTCTCGCAATCTGATTGGCTAATTTGCCGCTGTCGATAAGAGTCTAGACAACGCTGCTCGCGTCAATGTTGTTGTGGACTCACTCGGCTGCGCCCCGTGAGTCCACAACATTTTGACCCCTGTGATGTCGTCTAATCGTTGTCAATAAGAGTACAGACAACGCTAAACCACATTCGATTTGTCAAATTGAATACGGTTCTTTGAACTTGTTGTTACAAGGTGCGGATGTGCGTGACTATGTTCTTGACGTGCTTATCTGCTAATTGCATGTTGGTGTGGAGAGGCGTGTGAATTCCACGTTTATGCAACACCTGCAACACTATGGACTGACTGAGTTTAACAATTGCGCTTATTCTCGTAGCCACTATATGATCAGCTGGTCAGAGACAATAAAGTACCAAACGTTTTTACCCTTGGATTGTGTAATGGCATGGTGAGTGATTTCTGTTTTACAGCAGTAAATTCGCCTTTTTGTACGAAGTTTCAGTTTTGCTTAGAGGATGTCATTATGATACTCTTTATATTTATTATTTTCATTGTTTAGGGTAAAATATGGCTTGATGTTCCTGAACCTTGGGAATATCGAGGCCCAGTCCACTATACAAAGATAAATCAAGAGACCTGGTACAGTGTTACAATGACAGGCATTGTAAGTGTCTGGGTCATCACAATGATACCGAATATTATAACCTGGAAAGACAATAAGCTACTAACGGCTGATCTAGGCTATGGTGAAGTGCATATTTGACTTTAATTTAATTTATTTATTTACGAGACGTCAGGTGAAAACACCCAAACGCATACATATAATAAATAATCACTTTTTTAAATCAATATGCCATCTGAAGATTGATTGCCTGTTCAGTCGCAATTGCAATCGCAATATAACTTTTTTTTTTCGATTCCCGTTATACAAATCCAAGTTATTGATACCCGAGGTTTGGATAATACGCAACTCACTATCCAGTTATGTATTCAGTCTGCCACCCTTAAGGAGATGGTTTTTAACCCTTTGTAACCCAAGGGGTATCCTTGTGACGAATAAAATCGTCTGGCGTTAGCCAGAGTAAAATCCATACAGTCACTCTTGGGGTTGACATCAGTGAGTATTAATTTAGTGAAATTTGAACGATGCACCTGATTTACCATAGTTTCTTAGGTTCGACTCAGTGGCGACTTTTAAACACCTTATTGTTTTCTTTATTTATGACTGATTACCGTGTTTGTTCCAGGATGTTGCTGGCAATAGTCTTGGCCTGTTACCTCGCTCCTTCCCTGCTGCCATTGTTGATAGTGGTAAGTGATTCTTGACACGCCATTCTCAGATTCATTAATTATGCAGGAGAGAAAGACAAAGCTGGGAAATCAGGCACTGTGACGTGTTTGGATATCTGATGAAACACGACTCGTTTTTCCATCGTTAATTTCTTCTTCTAAACAATTTCGTTCGAGAAGTCATAACAAACACTCGATGTACGTGTTTCGTAAAATATCAAACACCTCGAGTTCCGCTAAAACTACTCCGATGCGCGTCTTATTTTCAGCTCACATCTAGATGTTTGATATGTGATAAAACACTGTATCTCGTGTTTAATATATTACATGTTGGATCGCTTCCAATATATTATTATTTTTGTTTGAGACACAAGAAACGCCTATCACCAAGATAACCCTAAAGCTCTGAAGTATAGATGAAGCACGAGTTTTGTTACTTTCCTGGAATGGCTAGTCCATCGCAAGGTTACCTCCGACATTAAATGTCTGGTTTCCATTTATGAACCTGAGATATAGCGCGGAGGTTTTTGTCTTAGGAAACCTAAGTTGCTAACACGTAATAATTGTCCCTCTCAGGGAAGAACATATCATTTCTTTATACCTCGTATTTCCTCTTATTGCTAGGCACAACTGATATTTTGGTGCAGCCAGAGATTTATATGGCAGTTATAACTCAACTCAAGGAAGTAAGATGCATTTCATGGTTGGACAGAAATTCGTTCTTAATCTTTATTACCTGTAATTTATCAGCGTTCTTTCAAGGTCGTTAACTTATAGACCTATATGTAAAAAGTAAATGAGTGACTGATGGCAATTGAATAGACAGTTTAGGTAGAGTGTCGGACAACCCAGCATTTGTCATATGTTTCTTTCGTCTCGTTATTAATAGCGTGGTCCGCCTGTTGATGAAAGATTCTGGAAGAATTACTGCGTAGACACAGATCCTTATCAGTGGCCTTACATTACCATTTACCTCAAGGACATGAGTATGTTCACTCTCTCTGTTTTTATTTTCCAGCTCAGAATTAAACACTGAACTGCAGAGAATCGTGAAGGAACACTCATTGTTTGCACACACTGCGTACTATAAGCTGCTGTTATCTTTCGCTCCTTTGTATTGAAGTTGCTGACAAGTGTATGAATAGAACTCTTTACTGTAAGGTTCATTATAAAAAAACCTTTTAATCTTGCATTATATGTAGCAAAAATTGGAACTTAAGCGTCTGACATGAACTTTTGGCTGCAAAGATGAGCACTTTTGCCATTACGCGAATAGTCGATACAAGGGAATGGAAGTTAATCAAAAAATATTTTTGTTTTGTAAAGGATCCTAGATACCCTTCCATCCTTACGTTAACGAATCAAGGAATTCGCTTCTGTATATTTTTCAGAGGGAGGCTCGTTTGGATTGACAGTTCTTGGAAAACACTACGTTAGGAAACAAGAGTAAGGAACAAGTGCTAGCTAAACTGAAAATCGGTAATACATTCATGTTCTATATACACCAAACATTTAAAGCATTGTCACTCTTCTGCTTTTCAAGATATCTTGCTTAAAAAATTTATGTTAACAAAGCATCTAGTAAGAAACAACGTGTAGAAGTATAAGATTTTTTTCTGCAAACGTTTTCGTGTAATTATCGATTGAAAACTCAAACAGGTCTGGAAGAACGTCTCCAAAATACAGGACATGAATGTATTACCAAAAAATCAGTTTCATTCCTTACCTGGATTTAATTACAGTTCTTACTTAACCAAGTTTTCCTATGGTGTTTTCCTACCAGTGAGTTCTACTGTCTCAGTATTGGTGTTAAACATTCTGGTGCCGTGCTCGGTGAAGTTGTTATGGAGGGGAATGTGGTCGTATTTGATCGTGCCAATCAGAGGATAGGATTTGCGCCAAGCAACCTGACACATCCTGATGTCGGGCCGTGCGGTCAGTGATGATTCTGTATCTCGAATCTAGAAAGAAAATGAAAAAGAGTTCAAAATTAAAGGAGTTAAAGATAGCTGATGGTGACTGGTTTTATCGAAAAGAGAAGGGAAAGTGGGTTTAATTAGTAAAGGTAATAATATAAACATGAAAAAATTCGCCTGGAGGAAGTGCCGGAAGATCTCATTGCGGACAGGAAGTGAGCATTTGACGCGAATTTGATACTTAATTTACTGATTGGCTGATGAAGATCAGCTGATAACGCTACGAACTCAAAGCGGTTCGTTTAATAAAAAAGAATGTCATAATCCAGAATATCGATGTGTAATTTGCACTGGTGTTACTTTTTGCACTGGTGTTACACTTTTTGCACTGGTGTTACACTTGACGTGCACTGCTCTCAGCCAATCAGAATTTTTTCATGATTAGTTCGAGAAAGAGGGGAGTCTGAGATATCATGGTTTGACTGTATTTATTACTCACACTATCAGTATCACTGATGCTATAAATATCTTTATCAGCTGCAAGTATCTCCGTAGTTTCTTGCACCGTTAGTCAGAGTGCACGTGGTTCTGAAAAGAACTGTTGTTGACTTCATCCCCTGTTGACCTTAGTTAATTTTTATTTTCTCGGATGTTGAGTGTTCAATAGTGTTCATTCTTTTTATTTCGTTTTTTTTATTTTTTTATATCCGCAGGAAATCCGATACGAGTGAACAACACAGTTAAAGGTAAAATTACGATGGTGGATCCTTAAATAAAAAAGAGATAGAATACTTAATTTGAAACTATCCTCAAACAGTTATATTAGCATTTGTCAAAGAAAAAATCAGATCGATTGTCTATGACTCCCTTAAATCCACCAACGTGTTGCATTGTGATCTGTTTGTGACAGGACGTCTTCATAAGTATTGTCGTGCTCCCGACATGCCTCAGGAGACGTGCTTCATGGGCTGTAAGTCTTGTATTAAGCATGGGGGAGTGTGGTGTTCAAAGGGTCACGTGATTGTCTGGATCAACGGTATCAGGTTTGTTAATGCAAATTGGTTAACGCTTTTTTAGTTGCACCCAATACAGTGTACTGCATTAAAGGGATGTAAACTTATGCTGGGTATATAATAAACTCCGTTTATCTTTCTGCAGATCAGTTCTCAGCACAAAGAGAGGCTTCTGCTGGCCAGGTGAACAAGCTGCTTATGGGACCATTTACAGGGAGGGAAGGAGGGCTGGTGGAAATAAGGGGGGGGGGGGGGCACATTTTTGTGCACTAAAAAGGGGGGGGGGCAAAAGATTGTATAGGTTCAATAAATATGTGTATTGATGGTTTTACAAAGATACCTGTAAATTTTTTTGTTAGCCAATTAATTTTTGTATTGTGTGTGTGTGTGAGGGGTGGGGTGGAAGGCACTAAATTTGGAGTTCTCTATAAATGGGGGACCAAAAAAAATTGAGCATCACATTTCTCATTTCCACCAGCCCCCACCCCCTCCCCCCCCCTCCCCCCGTAAATAATGACCGGTCCCTAATGATATGCACTATACAATGACGCTTGTGAATTGAACTCTTAATAGACATCTGATTTTAGGTGGTCTTTTTATGTTCGATGATACCAAAGTTCAGACGTTTCTTAACGGACATGGCGGTGCGGAATTTCAAGCCTACTGTGATTCTGTTGTCCCAATGTACAAACAATGTTTAGGTAGGTTGTTAGGCGATCACTCATACACTCAATCAAACATTTTTACCACAATTGCTACTAATCTCGTAATCTGATTGGCTAATTTGCCGTTGTCGATGAGAGTCTAGATAACGCTGCTCGCGTCAATGTGTCACGCAATGCAACAGCCAATCTGAAACGCTAATTTTTGGAAATAAACCAATCAGATTGCGAGAAAGTTATAGACAACGCCTGCTCTTTCTTTGTGTCACGACCTTGGTCACGCTCTGAAAAAAGAAAACATTTTCTTTCACGTTGATATTGTGATGTAAGAGTACAGAAAACGCTTAACCACATTCGATTTGTTAATTTCCCAATCTTCCGCTCGCGTTTGCATCAGCTTATGAATACACCTGCGGCGCATTAATTTTTATCAGCATTGTAAGTCCACTTTCTTTGCGAAAATCGCAATCCGGCAAAATTATCTCCACCATGTGCTTTTTGTATTACAGCCTTCTCCGTTTTAAATCTGCCATCAACACAACTGAAAAACGATGTCTCTGTCCTTAAGGTAATATGAAAATGTTTGAGGAACTGAGGAACGCAACTAACCTGTTTCAAGTAATAATCTATCAGAGGGAATACTGTTTTCATTGCTTCGATGTTTGTCAACTGATTTCAACGAACCGCCAAAAAGAAAGCAGTAGCGGTTTCCAAAGTATTCTTAATTCCTAATTTAACAGAGTAAATCATCTCTTTATACATCTTTAAAAGTAACAATCTGCCATCAACATAACTGAAAAACGATCGATGTCTCTGTCCTTAAAGTAATATGAAAATGTTTGCTTATTAACCACATTCAAAAATGTATTTGAATTTGCAGTGGAAGGAGTGTGGGCTCTGTTTCTTGGCGGTGTGGCATTTTTTACACTTTGCCTTCTGTTTTTGATGGTTAGCTGCCGAACAGGATTTAAAAGACGAACAACCAAACAACAAAATGGTACTCAGGCTTCTAACAAAACAATGAAAGACGAAACAGAAAAGGAGTTGTCCAGCAGATGACAGTGAACAGTTCTTATCTACAGTTGTTGTACCACACTTGGATGAACTGTTCAACAGTGCAATGTAGCTTTTCACTTGATTAAGCGAGGGGGGAATGTGGATTCTCACCTTTACGTGCTGTAATAGGTTACATCAAAGCTCCTCGAGTGATAAAATTATGGGTTTTACGGAATATATAGATGGTATAACACGCTGCCTTTAAGATGTAGATTTTATTTTCCAAGGATAAGAGAAAAATAGCTTGTACTGTTCCTCGAGTATGGTAGTTTTCACCAACAATTATCCAGAGACATTTTTACCGAAGTCATAGTAAAATAAGACTGAAAAGGGTTTGTGACCAGAGGTGAAAAATTAGCCATTTTATATTTTCATGATAAACGCCTAACCAACTCGCGTGTGGTGTGAAGACATTAAGATTTTTTTTAATCACTTATTTTACAGATCACCATAGCAACATATTTTGGGTAGAAATCTATCAAGGTGTTATTTATGTAAGAATGATTTCATGGTTACATTGTGGTTACTTGTTATATTGTTAGCTCCAGTTGTTTCGAGGGTTAGAGAAATCCCCCGATCTCTTAATACACTTAATTATCAAACTCGCGCGTAAAAAATTCTCTTCTTTTAGGAGAAACATTCAATTAATACCTGACGTTTTTGGAAATAGCTTGCGATCAGACGATTTTTATTTCGCTTTGTCTTTAATCTTTTGAAGAAAATTTTAAGGGAAAACAGGCCTAGTCGCTGGCTAATTAGGCAAAAATAGTCACTTAAATCAGTACTATTCACCGATTGAGATATGTGTACATCAAAGACAGTCTTTTGTGATTCTGCCGCAATATTTTGATAACTGACTTGTGAAACGTCATCCCTGCTGGGCCGGGGAGTCGCACAGTGCTAATCCTGGATTAAAAGTTTTTTACGGTTAAACCTCGGATTATCAGCAGTCGACTTTCCAACAACGGTGCCCGAATCTATAAAGGCAACAGCTTCAAGAACAACCTTACGACTAAAATTTCATCACTACAACTACAAGCGAATGGAAAACTAATTTCAGTTCGCCGGCGACTGTAAGTCCACCGCCATTGGTTCTCTTTACCCGTGTCGGCTTTTAGCTTTTCACAGAAGGCAGATTGGTTCATAGGCAAGATATTTTTAAATTACTTTCATAAATACAGGATTTTATGGCATTTTCACCTTTAATTAAAACGTAAATTATTTTTTATACTATTTCTATGCGATTCGACAGGTACTTTGTCTGATTAACAAGAAGATGTAACTCTCTGTACTTTTTAGTTTTGTCATTTAGTTTGATCAAGTAACTGAGAAAATAAACGTAAGGACTCAGATGAAAATGGGATATAACCTGGTTACTCAATATACAAATCTCCCAGTCCCCAAAATATGACAAGGTGAAAGCGAATTACAAAGTAAAGTTAAGTAAAGTAAAACTTTATTTAAACAGTGTAGCCCGTTCAGCTCAAAAGCTGGTATCCATGGGGGCCCTGTATAGATAACATTAAGTTAAAAATACAAATTCAAATTATAACTTTACGTTAAAAACTAAGAACTACGTTAGAAATCTAATTACAATACTAAAGAATTGCAAGAAGCGAATCATCATTGAATTTTATTATACATGTATAAGTTATATTCATCTTAAAAACAAGTATTGCGTATTTTCAAAAACGGTCTCGGCAAGTGCCTGCAGGTCCTCCCCACGACTGCCCGCCACAACTTCCAGCACTTGACTGAAAATGGGAACAAACGAAAACCTCACAAAATGAGCAACACACTGAACACGATATCTACTGACCATACCACGATGGTAATTATCAACTGTATTGAGAAAAAGCAGGAGCCCATTACCCGGAGCGTGCAACTCCCATACTGTGAAACGGCGTTTTCACAAGTAAGGTTATTTTTAGATCGTCTCTCCCGCGAATTGGTTTGGGAGAGCCAATCACGAGCTAATGCATGATTGAGATGTAGCATGATAACCACCTGTAGCGACAACGAACATAGCCGACATACACGAGTTTTCATCGGAGTGTTCGGACAGCATTTCTGACGATAGTCAAGGTATTTACACAGAGAATAGTAGCTCCGATGAGATAACTGAGACAGCGGAAACAACTTTTTTTCGCGGGAGAAGCCGCTCTAAAAATAACGTTACTTGTTAAAACGTCGTTGCATGAACCTATAGCAGTTGCACGCTCCGGGTAATGGGCTCCTGGAAAAAGGTACTTGTTTAAACTTAAGCCATACTTACATTATGTTGGCAGGCTCATTGCGCCCTTTCACACAACACCCGCTTTGCCACTTTTCCTTTTTTCTGCTTTCAAACTTTGTTTCTACATGTTTGAACCCGGCATGAGTGGGGCGAATATCGCACCATGGTGCATCTAAAGAAAAAAGATTGATATGAATACAAAACATTAAGACAAATGAACGCACGCAAAACTAAGGAACGCATCTCACCTGTTTCGAGTAACAATCTATCAGAGGGAATTGTTTTCATTGCTTCGATATTGTCAACTGTTTTCAACGAACTGCCAAAAAGAAAACAGTGCTAGCGGTTTCCAAAGTATTCTTAATTTCTTATTTAACTGAGTAAACCATCTCTTTGTACATCTTTACGTCCTATCATGCACAAAACTGACTTGGCATCTCATACGACACATTTTAAAATAAACTACTGACAAAATACAGTATTAAGATCAAAAAAACCCTAAACAATCACTCTAAAATAGGTGTTGGCAAAATTAGACACACTCAACAAATTTCTTAAATCGCGACCAAGGCCGGACGTGAGCAAGTCGCCAGTGACCAGAAAAAAAAAAGAGAACATATATAAAATGCTGTTCCGCGTCACGTTGCTCTTATAACTGATGTTAAAATACAAGGGGTGGGAAGCCAGACGGGTAAACTTTAACTAAAACAGTTATTTCTCTGTTGCACCATTTCAGTTACAGTAAAAACCCGCCTGTAAGAACCTACATTTTTCCAAGTTTGG
>OX453279.1:4155626-4170626 GCA_949710005.1 Ricordea florida | reverse complement strand
ATAATAATGATAATAATAATAATAATAATAATAATAATAATAATAATAATGAATTATTGTGTTATAGATTTTAATTTACTGCAATCAAATGTACAAAATTGCAGTTTGCAGTTCATGTCATTGGCAGGAAGAATGAATGATAACTCTCCTCACCCAGACCACACTCTCCTACAGCCACAACTTTTCCTTTATTTTCCTGAGCAAGTGAAATCAGCTGAGCAATATAATCATTTGGGTTCCTGCCATCCTGTTCAAATTCTCCACAACGGGTTGGATGGCAGCCAACAGTGCAATGCAATGATTCTGCAGCAAACACAAGAGATAAATGTAATTCCTATATAGTGTGATCATATACAATATTATCTATACAGCTGCAGATATATGGTATATTTATATATGCAAGACAGTTGGACAATAGAGTTAAAAAAAACTATACCATGTGTCTTTGCAAGTTCCAGAGCATTTACACTTTCAGACAAATTCCCCCCTGTGATGACCATCTGCATTAGAGAGGGAATGACACAAAGACCACAGCCGTTGTTAGTTAACTTCTAATGGTAATGTTAATGGTAACAGTATTTAAAGGATTTATATACTGCATATATCCACTAACTGTCCATGGCGGTTTAAAATTCTTATAGCGGAGCTCCACAGTGGCTCGAAGAGCCGCAGAGCGGAGCCCCATAACTACCGTGCGAGGATAGAAATTGAGAAAACCATGCGTTTGAGTTTTCATGGTCATCGTGGCTAGCGGCATGGCTCGCGGGCGCGTGCGCCTAGCGACAACGACGACGACGACAACGTTGCCCCAATATGGCGGCCATAGTCATCCGGGATATTTAGAAGGTTTTAAACTGAAACAAGGCTTTGTTTTTCGCGACTTGCCGCGGCTACACAACCTACAGCCAGCAGTCTACAGCAGTCTACAATGTTTTGCTGAAGAAACGGATTATTCATAGCGGTTTTGGAGGAAAAATTATCTTCCTACAAGTTTTCGAGCGTTTTTGGAAGGACATAAGCATAAAGCTGAGTTCTTTCTACAAGTTTTCAAGCATTTTTGGACGGACTGTGTGAGGAGCTCCGCTTTTAGGTTTGCCTAAATCTATTTAATACTCTAGGGTGAGATTGGACATTAGCTTGTAAAGGTGCCTCTGGCAGCCACTATCAGTTCATGTTTTGATCTCACCCATCCACCCAACCCATGCATCAGATGAAATTACATATATAAAGGTCTAGGCCAGACCACAACACCGGGATCTATGTTGTCTACTCTTCACAAACAGTGAGTGGATTCTTTTACGTCCCACAAAGTTATTACAACCAAGGGTTGTGAGACGGGACCTACAGTTTATCGTCCTTATCTGAGGAGACTAAAACGTCTAACCGTTTGTAGATGTCAGTGCAAAGGCAGCACTTTCTCCTCAGTTATTTTAAGACCCTGAGTGTTGGTCCGGCCAATGAGGGTTTGAACCTGCAACCTCCCACACAGCAGTCCGGTGCTCTACCAACTGAGCAAACGGGTTGGCGGTACAAATGAAAAAAACCTGTTACACTCTATGTGCATTTGGTTCATGGATAATTACTGCTAATATATTTTGTGGATTATTTCTTGTAACATAATACGTTATATAAAGTTATTGCACACCTTCTTAACACCAACATCAGATGCCCTTTTCAGAACATCTTGAAAGTCATCTGCAACAAAAATGAAAACAGCACAGCAACATCTGTTTTTTAGTCTCTCTTTGAAAACACATACAGTAATTGAAACTCATGAAATTACCGTTCACAAAAACAAAATCCAATAGATTGGGTAGGGCTTTTAACAACTATTTATTTATTTGCTAAAACCACAACATTTCACTCTTTAAGGTCAACAATATATTTGAATTAAAAATGTATCTCGGAGTAAAGTAGAATTCCAGGCCAAGAACATAGCTTGCTATGGTTTTAAATCTTGTTACAATGCATCCTCATATTCTTCAATGAATGACTGTTCAATTATCTAATAATTTTAATATGCAGAATAGGATTACACTAGCACATTTCTTAAGGGTTACCTTTATGGGCTTGTTTTCCATGGTAATGTCCTCTAAACATCGAATCTACAGAAAAATTGTAAAAATAAGTAAGAAATAAAAACAATAAGCAATTTTGCTTTTTGATTGTTGACAATTCTGAGCGGGTTGAAAATATTATTTCGCATAGAGAAATAACGTCATAAGTTAATAATAAGCCTTTTGGTAACGATTCTACAAATCATTTACCCAATTAACGGTATTTGATTTTTTTCCCTGAGGTTTCGCTTATCATGTAATTTGTACAAGCCTGTTTACCTAACCCGCCTAGTGAACCCATTTCTATTACACGCCATCACTAAACTGATAGAAATACGTTTCAAAGGTACAACTCTCAACTTTGAGTATTTTCAAGACGTATTTTCATTTCATACTGAGGTAGAACGATTTCATTTATGAGTTATAAATATCAATATAAAAAACTTTCAGTTTGAAGGCAAATTAAAACTAAGTTGAAATTAAATACCTGTCAAGTTCACTCCAATATCTGAAAGAAAATGAAAAATGCATTCAATATAAACTTTGGTAAGACAAATTACTTTGACGAAGAGAAATAAATGCTAATGAAAGTTAAAGAGCCATCGATCAGTTCTCTACGGTGGTTCATAAGGGACGCACCAACTTATTTCGTCGCAACTTGTTAACTTGCGATTGCAAGCTTATAAGTTGAGACGTAAAAATCAGTGTGTCCCTCGTGAACCATCGTAGATCTCCACAACACTTACCAATAAATCGCAAACTACCGACAGCCGCCATTTTGCAAATCATTTATTTTTACTCGGTTTGTGCTGTCCTAAATGACAGTAATACTGCTGGTAAATAGAACGTTTTTGCCTCAGGGGGCTGGGGAGGGTGCAGTTGAGCGGAGATCACTTAACATATGCAATGCGAGCAACTTCGTAGTTTAGCAGGTGAGCGAAGTTCGGCAGCTACTATAAATTTCCTTTTTCTAGAAAGGATCCAAGGTGTATTTATTTTTTTGTTTTCGTGTTCGCCCCTCATCTCGTAAAGCTGTGTCTCAAACTCGAATGCATAAAACCTTGGGTACATCGAAGCTGATTGCGTTGTATTAAGATCATACCGACTTGTTATGCATTGAAAAGTTAAGTTCTTGTCTGCAGTTATATTATGTAACTCACATGCGCTTTGCCATAGAGTGGGATAGGACCTTTCAGAAAGGAACTTAAGATACCACGGCCTTGCTTCAGTCGTTAGATCGATATTGCGTGCGTTGTGATGTTGCATGGCACCGAACCTAATAATTACATACAATATAGCTAACGACTGGTTGGTGTTTTCCTTTTTCACAGCTTTCTACTTGGTAATAAAGCAGCATTCTCTGGGAAATTGAAACAATGAAGTCGCTAGCGAAAGTAATATTAGTTTCTCAGATTTTTCTCGCGCTTTTTTATCTCCGCTGTGAGGGTAAGTACAATTCTTGTTTTCTGTGGATTCTCGTAAATTCCATACAGGTTGTTCCCTGCAGGGCCCTTAGCTTTGTTATGAAGGCATTATTAATTTGTTAGTAATAGTAAGCTTTAACTTATTTTGGTTATACTACGATTCACCTCAAGGCGTATTACTGAGGAATTAACAAAAACGGAATTAGATCACGACAACGATGATGTATGATGTATGACGGTGATGTATGTGCCGCAATCTTGGTGCAAACAGCTGTAATGGACATTGTTGTTTTATTATTCAAATGAGGTGTTAAATAGCAGCGTCATCGACCCTTTTTGCAATATTCTAGAAAATATATACAAACCAACCTGTTATCGTGAATGTCTGGTGGAATTATGATGTTGATGTAATTTGATGTGAATCCCATATTACTCTCACAAACAAATTTAAACGCACCGAAATATTAGTGTTAATGAAATTGTCAGACTCTTGGAATTATTTTAGTGTAGTAACATATAGGTTAACCTCATATTGAGACTGTCTGTTGGAAGTGTTTTGTGTTGGAACTGTTTTATGTTGTTGGACAAAACATTTCACCCAAACAATGTGCAAAAAATTCATTGTGTGCATATTTGTGTGCGAGTTAAGGCGTTTCTGGGCACTTTGGTAATTAATGTTTATCAGTCTCGAGAACTTGTAATATTTCCTGGCTAGATCGTGTTATCTATGGGAACAGTATAGCTACTAGAAAGCAACTATGAGGTTTCTTTTGGCTGATCGCACCTCACCAACAATCAAAATTGTTGCAAGCTAAGAGCTTTAATTTCAACCCTCAAATTATTAAAATTAAGCATTACTCAATCGGACCTATTCAACCAAAAACATTTTTGTGCAATGACATCAGAGCCCTTGTAGTGATCAATTAACTGCCTCTCAGGACCCAGTCATGTTGGAAATGTACCAGACTGTTGTTATATCCAATAATTAGTTAAAGTAGTGAGAATAATGAGAACTAATTAAATTACAGTGTATTCATAATATTCATGCAGTTATCAGGCATAAGGGAGACCCAAGCATCGAATAGACTGAAGAACATAAAATAATCGCTCTGAAATCATACAGAAATTGCCAGTATATTGAAATTTCTTTTTTTTTTTTGGAATTTAACTGTCTCAATCTGGTAATTTGTTTGTAATTCAAATTAAAATAATTTTCTGAGAAATTGCACCAAATGTAAATGATTGGAAATGTATTTTTGGCATCAGCAGGAACCCATACATGTGCATATACAATACCTTTCTCATGTTCTGTTGCAATATAGATTTTATAGCTTAAGTATTATGAAATAGTGTATAGCTTTGATAGCAAATAATGGAGATTTAGTCTTACAGGTACATAATATTACTCTGGGTAATTCATTGATATATACTTGTATTTTAATAAGCCATTGGGTTTTATTTGTTAAAGCTTTAGACAGTGGTAACCTGTACCAGTCGAAGGGCAACCACCTGCAAGAATCTGAGCGCACAGTTGATGTTCTTCGTCATCATCGTATTAAAAGGGATGCTGAAGATTCCCACCTTGTGACTCCTTCAAATTGCACCAATTGTACTGATAAAGAGAAGACGGTAGGAAAAAGTATCTACCGGTACATTTCAGGGTAACTGCATGAATAACTAAAATATTCTATTTGGTAATTTTGAATAAGAGCAACTTTACTTTTCTTTCTCTGAAAGCTAGACTGGGTAAAATTGATATTGCATTTCATTTTAATTTTTACAATTATAATTAACAATTATTCATTGAAGGGGAGGTAAATATCCACCACTTTCACTGACAATGATGTGAATAATTGTCTTAGTACCGTACAATATACCACACAAGCTAAATAACTAGCATTTATTCAAATAATTTCCTCTTTGAAAACCGAAACGGGAGGCCGTTTTGTTAATTCTCTTCAGCTCCTCAGAGGTGAGTAGTACTATGCTAATCACCTCCTAGTAGTAGGCATCCTTCCGTCTCTTGAGACGATGGGTTGTGCTCAGGTTTGTCCATTTAGTCCCTCCAAGAACAACTTCTGGAGTGACTCAGCAGTCCGATCCTTGCATGGCAGTCTCTACCGCAGTTTCCGCACACATAATTAGATGGCGGATTTGGTGCTAGGTTCAGCTGCCTCTCTTTTCTCTTTGCTCTCTTCTCCTCCTGGTGCTTTACCACAGGCTAGGGCGTCAATTGCTTTGCTGAGCTCCTCCATAGTAGGTTCAGAGTCCAGTTCCTCTAGAACAGGCAGCTCTTCAATTGTGTCCAATGCTTCCTGGGTGACAGAGTTTTCTCTGGAGTAGAGTTCCAGGTAGTGTTCTACCCATCTACTCATTTGCTTGTCCCTATCTGTGATGATTTCCCCTGTCTTTGATTTCAAGGGCACAGTCTTCTTCAGTGATTTTCCTGTTGCTTGTTTGATGCCCTCATACATACCTCTGATGTTGCCACTGTCTGATGCTTGCTGGATGTTGTCCGACAGCTGAAGCCAGTAGTCATTTGAGCAGCGCCGTGCTGTTTGCTGTGCTTTGCTGCGTGCAGCTCTCAGTGCCCGCAGGTTCTTCTGGCTTGGGTCACGCTTGTAGTTGATGAATGCGCTGCGTTTAGAATCAATGACTGGTTCCATCTCAGAGATACTGGCTTCAAACCAATCTGTGTTTCTGCGCTCTTTCTTGCCATAAATCAAGACTGCGGCACCGTAGATGGCTGTACATAGAGAGTTCCAACTTTCCTCTACACTCCGTACACCATGAGATGTGTTGAGAGTCTCGTCTAGGTGTCTATTGAACTCCCGGTTCTTTTCTGGGTAGGCGGTCTTACTGGTGTTGATTCTGGGCTGACCCTTCCTCTTAGAATGATGAAACATCTTTGGTTTCAGTTTCAACTTGGTGGCGATCAGGGAGTGATCAGTGTTACAGTCGGCACTATGGAAGGACCTGGTGTTGCAAACATTGTTCAGGGAGTCACGCTTGGTGATGATCATGTCCAGCTGATGCCAGTGTTTTGACCTTGACCTTAAACCAATCGGAATGCGTGAAATGCACTATTCACTTGTGTGGTATATACTAACTGTAATTATTACCAGGTACATGATCCTTCAATTAGCACTCAAATACATATTCTTACATACAAGTCCTCAATCTGCTATTTGCCACTTAAACAAATTTATTTACTAATTGATAGTCTGGGAGTGCGTAACTTTTTGCGAAAAGGTTGAGAAGTTTGGATGTGAATTCTTGGACATGTGTTTGATGTCTGCTCACATTTAAGGAAGATTAATCACAGTTTAATTTTATACCCTTTCATTTTCAGATAGATCACAAATATTATGCGTCCATCTTTTATAAAGCTGGAGAGAACTATTGGATAGAACTTAAGGATGATGAAAAGGGGACTCAGCGTCATCTGATACTGTCAGACACCTACCTTATCAGAAAAGTATGTAATTACTTTACATGTATTTATTAATATAAATTCAATGCATTAAATGCATGTGAACCATCTCTCACTTTGAACTCATAATTTTGGTTTTACTTTTCATTATATTCTTAATGGTGAAAATTATCACTTTGAACATTTGGTTTATTCTGCCATGTTTTTGAACCAAAATGTTTGATTTGATGTAGCTGTTATTCTGGTAATACATTCATGTCCTATATACACCAAACATTTAAAGCATTGCAACTCTTCTGCTTTTCAAGATATCTTGCTGAAAAAATTCATGTAAACAAAGCATCAAGTAAGAAACAATGTGTAGAAGTATAAGATTTTTTGCTGCAAACGTTTTCCTGTAATTATCGATTGAAAACTCAAACAGGACTGGAAGAACGCCTCCAAAATATAGGACATGAATGTATTACCTGTTATTCTCCCTTAAGATTGTTACCATTATATATTACCATTTTTATTATTATTTTACTTATTATTATTAGTCCTTTAGAGTAAAGTCATTTCTCCCAGGCATATACTGGTATGTTTATTGAAGTTGCCAGCTGAAAGTGTGCCATTCTGTTTAAAAATGTTTTGAATAGAAAACTTAATGTTTACAGGTTCTAATGTGTGAATAAAAAGAAAACTAAATGAATGTCAATTGTCTCTGACTTCTCCTTTTATAGAATTTAAATTTGACATTTGATTTTCCCTACTACGGTCACATTCTGAAGAGTGTTACTCTCACTACAGGAGGTGAGCAGTTCAGATCACACTTATGGTTATTAACATCAACTTTATTACTACACATATACTTTTTTTTTAAATCTCCAGATGGTGACGTACTGGGGTACTGGCCAGTATCCCTTCCCCCACCTACTCCTAACAATGTTCTTTCATACTGCCATTATAGAATTTTATGAAGATTGTGATTCTCAATTAATGTTTTCCCAAATTATTTCATCAACTAACACAGGAGAGGTTTGGGCCAAACGTTATGTCTAGTTACGTTGTAATCACAGACTGCAGAGATATGATTGTCCCCCTGGGAGGGAGGGGTGGGAAAGCTTTCAACGAGACTAACTGAGGCGAAGTTAATCTAACACGCAGACATAAAGTTACGAGGAGCGAATTACGAGTCGCATAATATACATTCAATAATTAACTTATTTAATGGGATCAAATATATAAAGTGTTTGAAAGCCCTGCGTAAGATTATATTATTGAAAAAAAGGAGTACGTTAGAATGCTTCAAATTAATAAATGAATATGTGATTAATACTTTTTGTTGCAGGTTTTCTGTATATGGATGTGTACGAGACCAAACTTATAACAGATGTTCAATACGTTGCTCCTCTGATGGCTCAGTTTAACACTCACATAGGAAGAGATTCAGAAGTCCTCACCCGTGATGATGGTCAGGATAAATATGTTATCATGCCAAAATATGAGTCATGAATATCTCAACTTGGAAGAATTACTGTATGCATAAAAACTAGTAATCACTGTAACTGAAAGCATGCAGTATCTGTGATTATTCTTTTTTTTATTTAATAATAATTAACGTTACTGTGGTCCAATTGGATGATGCGGAATGCTCATAGACAATGCCCCTCCCTCACAGTGTTCTCCAGAAGCGCCGGCTGCCGGCGTTTTCGCCAACTACTCACTTCCGAAGCGCCGGCTACTTTTATCACACAAAATGACCTATTGTTACTGACCTCAAAATGCACCAGATTGCATCTCCGGGGCCACACTTTTTACAAATTTTCCGGGGGGGGGGGGGGGCATGACCCCATACCCCCTACAGGTTCGTGCAATTTGGGCACTCGATTGCCAGACACCGGCTACTTTCATTTGGGGGCTGGCTACTCTAAAATCTCTGGAGAACACTGCCCTCATCTGGCCTAGCTCTAGCTGATGAAATTATTTAGCTGATGCTTTACCATAATAAGTGCTTCAAAGACTGTTTGAAGGTATCGCTCAAGGCTGTAGGATTTTCTCTTGAAGCTGGTCGTGATACCTGGTTATTAGTTGCCAGAAAATGCAGGCTTTTGAAGAGACAGAAGCTGTTGCATGATCTGGTACAAAGGCAGCTGCAAACTCACAGTGGAAGGATATCTGACCTTGCAACAATTGCTTGTAGCATGATTGGTTGATGTTGGAACCAGAAGGCAACTAAAAGCCTGTTTGGCACATAAACTTCTTTGTTTGTCTCCTGATTCAGTCACTTTGATATGGAGCTTACTTCTGGTTTCTTGCGTCTTCAACACCTGGCAGTTCAAGAAAACCAGCAGTAAGCAGCTGAAATGTTGTAAACTATGTGCTGTACATAGACTCTGAAACTCTTAGCTCAATTTGGTTCTGTTTCCATTGATTGATTGACAAGCCGTGACTCCGTCTTTATTTTACTGGCAGAGCGCCTTTTAAGTTCTTGTTATCTCTCGTTTCCAGAGGAGTAGTTAGATATGGTGTTTGAGTGTGCTCTAGCCACACGTATTGCAACAATGGGAGGAGTTTTTCAGAGATTGTTTCCTTCTACAAGGAGTCCTTCCTTTTCCCTTCAAAACCCGGAGAACAGATGAGGTGTGGGTATTCACTTGCTTAAGTCTTACAGCCACATCATTTTTCCTTTCCATTGTTTATTGCTTGCATCCTTTGTGAAAATTAGACTTTTACCTTCCCGTTTTCAGTTTTAACGGTAATCATACTCAGCGGCCCAGCTGGTTAAGTTTCAATACATCAACAAATTTGGTGTAAGGAGAGAACAGCTCCCTGAATAACCTGTCAGCCGACTGTCTGCCAACTGTTGGCCAACAAACGGGCAACAGTCGGCCGATAGTTGGCCGACAAACGGCCGACAGTCGGCCGACAGAATTTGTGCACATGAATGTAAAACTTGTTTGTTGACCTACGGTTGGCTAACTGTCGGCCGAAAGTCAGTAACATGTCGGTGATCTGTTGGTAGGCAACAACGACAACAACAATGAATGCTTTATTTGCATGACCATAAATGAGTTACAGTATTGTAAAAGCTATTGGTCTAAATTTAAGCACTGATTCAACTAATTATTACTTGAAAAACATTACAAAATGTTACAGTTCTAATTCATTCATTCACAGGTTCTTAATTCAAAGCATTGCAAGAGATAAATGAAACTAATTGACAGTTAATCAGATAATCAGAGGAATTCATAACAAGAGATATTAAAGTATTGTGTGAAAGTGATTTGAAGTCAGGTATTAAGCTGTCGGTAAGTTGTCAGTAGAATTTATGGTAAACAAATGCGTATTCATAGTTTTCAGCAATTAAGACTTGGATCCAAAATTAACTCAGGAAGGATACTTTTTCTCGGAACAATCACTTTCAATGATTTGGTTAGTTTAAAATTTCAAAAAATTTTTATCTACACATACATGACATACAAGAAAGGTTCGCAGTCCATTATAGGGCGATACAAACTTCATAGCATTATTTACGTATGACAACGCGTAATTGGTCTCAAAAACATTGGCTTTTCGTTTTAATAATTGCAACACATGTAATTTCGTTTTAATGGAAATTGCAACACATGTAGAGATTTTTCAAGTTTTTGGGATCAGTTTTGGAGACATATTTTGTTGAATGAGCCTGACATTCGGTGAGACTATAACAATGTGTAGTTTCCATCGTTTTAAGTCAGCTATTTTGGCTTAGATCGCAGGCAACATTTACCAAGTTATATCTGTTGAAACCCAACACAGATATAACGATTTCACCACCGTAAGGTACTGTCTGTCGGCCAATTGTTGGTGACCTGTTGGTAGACTGTTGGTAATGTGTCGGCCGACAGGTTATTCTGGGAGCTATTCTTCACTTAACCACAAATTGAATCTTGTTGACTGTCCGTGCACAGCGCTGTTAAGCTGGCAAACTCTGGTGAAAGACATCACTGCTCGACTAACCAGAAATGCACAAACTACATGAAAGTGACTACGTCCTTAGACAAACAGAGAAGTTTATTTGACAACTACAGCTTCCTAGATGATTATTGATATTCCATAATAAAAGCCTTTGTTTTAAAGAAAGAAAATTCAGTTATGCTGCATTGCAAGATAAACTTTTATTAAACATTAAAATGATCTTGTGTGCAGAATGTTATAATTATGAAATGTGTTGTGTATTTGTTAGGTAAGAAGCTCACTGTGCAGTGGTCGAATGTTCTTTTGCATGACCAACCAGAAGGTACAAAACTAATATTATTTTTCTTATCCTTAAGCAAACTATACATTTCTTTTAAGTAAACTTGTTCCTCAACTGTTGCAAATGCCCTGCTTAATTCTTTATAGTCAACAAGATAATTATAATATATGAATACGGTAATTTTCAGTCATACAATAATGTTTTGATAACAGAAGATCCTTTGGACAATTACTTGATGTCATGCAAAGATGGCCCTGCTAATTAAGCAGCAATTTGGCTGACACTGAGGTTGAAACATGTAACGGGCAAGACATTTATAGCATTAACAAAGAACATAGTATTAAACAAACAGGAAAAACCATTAGGGAAAGTCTGACTTGACCTTATTCATAGGAAATGTGCCATCTAAAATACATGTAAATGTACATTTCCAATTGCTGTAATGATAATTTTGTTATCTAATATCACTGTATTACTATACAGCTGTTAATAGGTTATGTAAATTTCCTCTTCAGTGGGACCTTTCACATTTCAATGCACTTTACATCAAGATGGTACTATCTGGTTCGCATATAAACTGGTAAGCAGGCTGTGAATAGTTTTCAACTGATTCAGTCAACTTATGTGTATTATTGATACAATAAATGAAAGGCAGCTTAGTTTGTGCTTAATGTTCAGTTGTTACCTGAATTTGCATAAGATTAAGCCAGTTATTTCTGTGCTGCCATAAGCTGGGCTACTGAGGCATTACATTATAGGTGAATTTGAGAGGGGGTGAGATAGGTGAAGGGAAAGGGGGGGGGGTGGTAATATGCCTGGATGCACCATGGAAAGAATCCCAATATTTTGCATCTCCAGTCAGGTGGACATCTATGTCGTTCATTTCATTCTGTCTCCTTGTGACTCGTGCTCTCTGTTTCTAAAGATGGATTGGAAATCTTGGTCAAACAATTTGTCATTAATACGTTTCAGATTCCCATTCCAGTGAACAATATTACTGCAGTGTCATATCACCCCATCAGAGTGGGCATTTCAGATGCATTTGTGATAAGAAGAGTGAATGTTCAGCAGCACACCATCTTGCGGCTATTTTACATATACAGTGAAGTTAACATCACCTTAAGTCTCATTAGTAATGGATCTGCTGTGGTTTTCAAACCAAATAAAAGTGAGTTAAACTATAGAATAGCTAAATTGTGTTTGTCCAGGGGCGATCACCCTTACAATGTTAATTGCATGCATGTTTTAAGAATTGAAAGTACTTGCAAAGTGACACTTCAGTAATGATTCAAACAATAATATGTTGCAGTGTATTAGAACTGAACTTTATTAAATAAAATTGAAAAATTTTTCTCAAATGACTTTCAGCATATACCAACTGGTTCTATATTTCAATTTAAGGTGATTTAATTTGTTAAACATTCATTTTATGTTGTCAAACAATGCTTTACTCCTTTTATGTAATCAGTGTAAGCACCAATCAAGATGGCAGCCATTTGTGTCCGTATTTATCGTCTCATTTCATTGTTGAACTTGCTTTATATCCTACAATTTTGTACGGTATGGCAACCTAAAGGCCTCTGCCACTCTGCATCTCTTAAATCTGCACGTGTGAATTATTACTCAAACCTAATTGATCAGTGTGCGGGTGACTCTCGCAAGCTATTTCGTGTGGTTAATTCTTTGTCCAGGGAACCACTTGAGATGGTTCTTCCAGAGCACGATGATCCCACTAAGCTTGCAAACGAATTTGGCACCTTTTTCCTCAAAAAAATTGAAACCATAAAGGAAAGTCTTGACAAGTTTCAAGTTCAAGTGCCTCGACTTGTGCCTGTCACTCCGAAGGAGAATCTGGAGAATTTTTCTTCATTATCCATAGGAGAAGTGTGTAAGATTGTTCGATAATCTTCTAATGCCTCTTGTCGGTTGGATCCTCTTCCTACATGGCTAGTGAACTCCTGTCTTGATGTATTAGCACCCTCTATCACTGAGATGGTTAATCTCTCTCTTCTCAGTGGTTCCTTTCCAGAAAATTGGAGAACCAACCAACGTCCTTCCTACATAAAAGATATTTTATCCCTGAAACCAGCTGTTAATTACGCTCTTCGTTCGTCTGCAAAATCTCTTCTGGTCGTTCCAAAAGTCAACTGCTCTACACTTGGGGATCGGGCCTTTGCTCATGCTGCACCTGTTTTATGGAACTCGCTGCCATTAACTATAAGAACAAGTAGTAGCCTCACCATTTTTAAAAAGCAACTGAAAACATTTCTTTTTAAGAAAGCTTTTCATTTGTTGGAATAGTTTTAAAGTTTAGCATAATTGTTGAAATAGTTTTAAAGTTTAGTGATTTCTATTTATTCATTTATTTTAATTTAATGTAATGCGCTTTTGAATATTTTTGTATAGTTGTAGCGCTATACAAGTCTATTATTATTATTATTATTTATGCCATATGTAGCGAACTTTTGATAGCAGATAGTAAAAATTGAGGAAAGCAATATAATGCAAGGATTTTGACCTTATCAAACATCAAAGTCTGAAAACAAACATTGAAAGTAGTGTATGTTAGGAACAGATTTGACAAAAATGCAACAAAATGCTTTCATTCTACCTTCAGCATGTGTTAGTGCAAGTGGTTGTGAAGAATGTGTTAACCTTACGAAGAAAACACCATTTAAATGCTCATACTGTCCCCAAACAAAGAGGTATGTTCATCTATTGTTATCTATTGGTACAGCCATTTTACCTCACACTTGGGCGATAGTAAACCTAACTGCAACTAATATCATCATTATATGTATTTGTGCATGGTATAACACAATCTGCTAATGTATTATTACCATTGACAGTAAATTTATTTTCAGTTGTTTTTAAAACATATTAAATTAATATGAAGGACACAAAAGCCCCAAGGTACTAAGTGTCTCAATTTACAGATGTTCTGATGGAGCAGACCGCCATCGTGAGGAATGGGAAAGACTTGGTTGCAGTAAGGATTCAGTTAAAAAGGTCAGAATAACAAATGTCAGTTGCTGATTAAAAAAGTGAAACTTCTGATCTGCTACAATGGTTGTAGGCACTTGCCAGTTTTGCAACAATCAGTTTTTTCCAAGGTTCCATATTCTCCATTTTAGGGGCAGAATCGTTTTTTGTCGTTGTGTGCCAAAAAGGTATCAAGTCGTTTCGTGGGTGGGTGGGTGAGTGAGTGAGTGAGTGAGTGAGTGACAATTTGCATATCGGAGTCCCCACAAAAACTCGCAAATACGCTTCGCGTATCCACGAGTTAAAAATGGCTTCTGCATGTTGATGATTTCATTGTTTTTCTGATCCTTACAACCTTGTCCTTTTTGTCTCCATTGGTTAGAAAAGGTAACAATAAAAATAGGCAGTCTTATATTGCTACTTGTACGGAGGCCTTATGTTCCAGGAGGTACAAAGAAGCTAGATAGATAGATGCTTCTTGTATGGGATATTACAGTTACTCATTTAAATACGAACGAGAACCACTACGTGGAACTTTCCGGGGCCCAGTGGGACACGGGATTGCATAGATATAGTTAACCTCTCGCACCTCTCACGATGGAAGGTTCACTCAATGTAGATAGCTTTGATAACTCGCTCTTATTCTCGATAAGTTTCACGATGGAAGGTTCACTCTTAAGTGACCGCTCGTAAATTTGTCTCTCCAAATATTCACTCTTAAATTGTCGCTCATAAACTAGTGCATCGTAAAGGTTGGGGAACAAAAAGCTATAATCTTTCTCTTGATTGTCCTCCATGCCTCGTGCGTTTCAAAATGGCGGATAAGATTTCAATGAGCCAGCGAGCAAAAGTAACGAGCCAGCGATATATCTCAGTCAGCGATAT
>OX453279.1:4055626-4150626 GCA_949710005.1 Ricordea florida | reverse complement strand
GGCGCAGTTATTACAGAGAAAACAGGCGTGGCAAATGCAGCTATGAGTCTAGGGACGTTGCCCTAATAGATATGTGCTTGTACAGCAAAGCAGACAGATACCCAAGATTAAAGTACAGAAGCAAGAACCCCCGAATATCCCCAATACCCTATTTGTTTCCGAGCTGCGCCGCAGTTTGAAACAATAAGATTGATATGTCAAAGCGCCGAATAAGCAGCGCACTTGAAACACGATTTCTTTTGGCGACATTACGTTATGTTTACATGACCATTAGAGTTTTAATCAGTTTTCAATCCCCCAAATTCTTTGCGCGTCCTAAATGGCGGCCTAAGTAACGTGTATCATGGAGTATTCCTTTGAAGCCGTTTGTGAAAACTGTACCATGAGTGCATTAAACTGGCAAAAAATGCATGCAAGAAGTTAGAAATTCACCGCATTTGTGAGGTAAGACTTCCGTAACTTCTCTGTTCTATAGCCAGCTGTTAGCAAGACATACCATCAGGCGTAATCTGTCGGTAAACAAACGATTTGTTTCGGGTCAGTGAAGATCGTTCATGCGTCGCTCAGTATGTTCCTGTTTGTTGGTTTAGGATTGTAGATAAAAAAACTATTTGGACTGTAAGCCGCGCTATTCGTTAATGCTTATGTTATCCTGGCAAACAAAAGCTGGATCTTTAGTTTCTGTGCTTGTGTGTGTATACTTTGGGTGTTGTTGTATCCACGCACTTTACCATCCTCAAGGTAAGACTGTACTTACTTGGCTACCTGATGTTAGCACCCGGCGAAGTTGACTAAAGTTCCTTGAAATTATTTGTTCATAAGCACATTAACGCAAAAAACATAGAAGGCGATTTGGAAGAGAGTACCCACCGGAGCTCCGACGGGAGCCGGGTCTTATTCACAGCACTGCTACATTGCTACCAATATTTGGATTATATTAACCTCGCCAGTTCCAACGTTTTACCTACAGAATTGTGGTGCCTTATGTTGATTCTCCATGCTGGCCAAATTTTGCAGAATTTGAATGTCTTTACATTGAAATTGAATATTATTGACGTGGCTATTATAGTTCCTTAATTGTTTTATAGAGTTTATACTCAGGAGTCTCTTCGAAGCCAATTTTCTGTTGCTGTTATTATACTTTTATTTCACACATTTACAGAAACATTATACAATGCGGCACATTCTCAAAACACTATTGTCAGTGCTGAAGATGGCCTTAATCTACACAAGGCAAGAAACACAAGAGAAATAAAGCTGATTCAAAACAGAACATTACAGGTACAGTATTTAGGCCTTCTTCAACTTTGATTCTACAAGGGTTAGTAATCTACGATATCCTGTCACATGAAAAGGCAATTATTAAATTATTTGTTTTTACTGTATAGAAATTGTAGTTGAAAAAGCTGAATGTTCACTGTGTATAATGGAACCTTGTCTGTAATTTTCTTTTGTGTGAGGAATACTATTTTAAAGTAACTACTTATGTAACACAGCTATTTATAGCTGTCAGTAATCTTATATTTGGCTTTCTTAGGATCACCTTAAATACTACTCAGTGTTGTTCTACAGTGAAGGACACAAACTCTGGGATGATCTGGGAAAGAAGAAAGAAAGTGTCCTTGATATACACTTATCATCTAATCTTCTGGCCTTCAAGGTACATGTCTGTGGGAACCTGGCCAATAATTATCTTTAGTATAAATACTCAGGTGGCTAATACAAAATCGCGTGCTCTGATTGGTTCTCTATCTCGGATTATCAGCTGATAATCACCTCAACAAACAAATTGGCTGCCAGTCATTTGCGCGTTTTTGATGAAGTAGAATTTTTTTCATGTTGTACAATGCTTTTTCTTTTCTTTTTTTTGAAATAATCACCTGTGTATTTATACTAAAACAATTATTCGCCCCAGGCTCAGTGATTATCAGTGAATATTCTCCTCGACTTTGTCTCGGTGAATATTCACCGATAATCACTTCACCTTTGGCGAATAATTGTTAAATAAATATTATAGGAATGGCTTAATATCCTTCAGATTAAGGAGTTTTATTTGAGATGATCATGTATTAAAACATCTTTTGACAACACTGTTTGTTTGTTTACAGAATGTAGACTTGTCATTTGAATTTCCTTATTATGGCCATCTGATTAAAAATGCAATTCTCACCACGGGAGGTATGTGTTTTAGATTTACAGAGGCAGTAGTTGGGGCTATGTGCAGCTGGTCAGAAATAAGAGCTATATAATTTTCATAACTTGTTATCAGTTGGTAAATTCATGTACACCAATAGAAATAATTAATTAAATACAAGTTGATTGTTGAGTTTGATCGTTTGGGTGCAAGGAGTTCTGAAAAGAACTTTTGTTTATGACATTGATGAGGTCATCAGCAACAAGGCTTTTCAGAACTATTTACTGTGCACCCAGATGATCAAACTCAACAATCAACTACTGAGACTCCTGGGTTCAAACCATTTACAGTAATTGAATAGTATTATAATAATTGTTATTAATCATTCTTGTCATTGGATGTACATGTAGTTTTATTCAGGGACCAGGGTTGGAGCAGTCATGAGAGCACTTGCTTTCCACCAATGTGGCCTGGGTTCGATTCCCAGCCCCGGACATCATAATTATGTGGGCTGAGTTTGTTGGTTCTCTACTCTGCTCCGAGAGGTTTTTCTCCGGGTACTCCGGTTTTCCCCTCTCCACAAAAACCAACATTTGATTTGATTTAATATGATTTGACTTGATTTTATTTGTGCTTTTCAGTGTCCCCAATTAGTACGGTAGTGCTAAATACAGTTGACACTCAAATAAAGTTAATCATCATCATCATCATCATCATCATCATCATAAATTTGTTACTTGAAATCAAATCTAGAAAAGTTTGATCCATTTTATTATACTGTACACTTCCATAGTACTGGAAATCCTATTTATACAAATAAAATTATTTTCTTTTAGGCTTTATTTATTTGGGTACATCAAAGAACCGTCATATTGCTGGCTTTCAGTATGTGGCTCCTCTGATGGCTTACTTTAATCCCTCACTAAACAACTCTGGTGTAGCTGTTCATTATTATGATAATGGCAAGTATTAGCTCTTTTATTATCACAGAACTGATTGCATGTGAACAAAAATAAAATTTCTAGATATCCTCTGGTCAGATTTGTGTGAGGTAAGGACGATAGATGTTGTTGTGATAATTTAGTTCATGTATATCTTGTGGTTTAATTTTTTCCTTGGTTCAAATTTTATTTTCCTTTTTAATTTTTTTTTGGTATGGTAGTGTATGATAATGAGTTTAAAACAAAGGAGAATAAAATTTAAACCAAGGATAAAATTGAGACAACATATGCAGATGCTTTTGTGGTCTATGTTTATTCTGGATCAATCTCAGTATCTGAGCAACTGTGCACCTACCCCTCCCCTAACCCAACATTAATACTAACTTTTTAACTTATTATAACTTTTTGGGTTAGGGGAGGGGTAGGTGCACAGTTACCCAGATACTGACATTGATCCTTTATTCCTTTGCCATTTTATATTTTTCAAGAGGAAGCAAAGATCTAAAATGTGTCTGCCTTCACAAGCATGAAAAATGATTCTTGTTGTCTTGCTCATTGTCAGGTCATGAGTTTATTGTGCAGTGGTCAAACGTTCATTTACATGACAATGTAGAAGGTACGACTGATCAGATTAAAATTCCTTTTTCATAGGAGAACTACTGATTGTTATTATTTTATTATTGCCAAAAATACAGCAAAGCTTTAAGGTACCATCCTACAATAGACCTTAATTGGTGGAGTAATATCAATATAACTCTTAGCTGTCAAGAATTACTTGTAAACTGATAATTCTTGTAGATGGGTCTGTTTTGTTGTTTCATTTCTTGTTGTTGGTTTTCTAGCTGGCAGTTTCACATTTCAGTGTAGGCTGAACAAGACAGGAGAGATAATTTTTGCTTACCAGAAGGTAATACTTTATCCTAAAAATGGCAATATATTTTTAGATTTTTTTTGTGGTCTGTAGTGTGTTATAGTGTTGTGGACTGTGTGGGCTTTGTTATCACTCAACACTGTACATTCTTCATTTATGTTTTAAATTAGATTGCAATTCCTGTGGCTAATATATCCAGTGCAGTCCATGCTGTAAAAGTTGGTATCTCAGATGCATACTACGTAGATAAACTCAAACATTACCTAGGCATTTGTAAGTACCAAATCAAATACTAATTACTGTAGCTAGACTACAAACAGACTTCTTTTTTTGTCTGTATCATTCAGTAGGGAAAATGTGGGATGTATAGGTGAATTTGTGTGTGGCCTTTAGGGGGGATGTCTGTTTACAGATGAATGTCTGTTGTTGTTGTGCCAGGCCTCCAAACAATAGGACTGTTTCTTTAAACAGCCAAAAACTGTGCTTTTTTGGCAAGTGTTAGCTTAGCTTATTCCTTTAGGCTCCTCATGGAGCAAAGGGCATCAACAATGCTTGGCCACCGAACTCTATTTGCTGCCGCCTTCTTTGCTGCATTCCAGCTGATGTCAGCTTTATTTAACGCCTCCTTAGTTGATCTTCTCCAGGTCTTAGCAGGTCTTCCCACCCTTCTTTTACCCTTTGGATTCCACTTTAAGTTGGTATCAGTGCCTGTTTTTTTTAGTGTGTGCCCTATCCAAACCCATTTCCTTCAGTTGGGATATACTCTTGTCCTGTCCTGCTCCAAAGTTCTTCATTACTGATCTTTTCTGGCAAGTGCTAAATGAATGTGAATTGGTGGCATCACTGATGTCTGTGCTGTTTTTCTTTCTTTTTTTTTTTTTTGAGGCTGCTTGGTGTCTATTTAGGGGTTTCTTGTTATCAATAATGTATAGTACCAAAACGTATTTCAAATGAACTGGGGATTCTTAATATTACCAGACGGTACATATTGCGATCTGACAGTTTGCTTTTAACAAGTAAAATGTTACAGGCAAACGTTATGTGCTTCAAATGGCAAAATTCACTGACATTGTTCAGAGTGAATTGAACCTCATTAAAACTTGCTACCTAAGCATTTAAGGATCTGATTTATTAATGTGTGTATTCACTAATTTCTGTGAATTTCAGGGCGAATTTATCGGTCATTTTATGCATATGATTCAGTAGCCATCAATGTGAGTTGGGTACGTAATGGTACTGCTGTGTTGCTGCATCCAAAGCCAAGTAGGTAATTGTTTCAGTGGAGGGACTAACTTACAAAGTGTAAAGGAATGACTTGTTGTAGTGTCAAGTATGTTTTAACATGCAGTGTTGTTCTGCAGGTTACAGAAGATTAAGGCACATCCATGCCACATTAGAGACCCAGCTGTTTACGTGTCACTTCCATTTTCTGAATCTACAGAATTACATTATCTATCCAAGGGCAAAAAGTTCTTAGAAAACCCACATAAGAAAATATATAAATTATTAGTTCATTAGGGAAGACAGTCTGATGACAGGTTAATATGACTATAACACTGATACAAATGGTACAAATGGTACAGGTACTGTTGAAAGCTCAAGTAGTTAACTGATCATATGTGGGAAACCTAAAATCTGTGCAATTTGTTATAATAATTTTATTGTTTTCTGTCCTGATAATATTATTTTTTCTATTGTTCTATTGTATTGGAGGGGATGCCAGTCCTTTACAGGTTTCCCCCTTAACAAGTCCATTTATCAAGTCAAGTGAACACCAGCAACTTACCGCTAAACTTGTAAGTTGCTGGTGTAGCTGTTGTTGTAGAGTTTGAATAGCTACACTTGTAAATTACGTTGCCAAATGTTTTATTGACTTGGCCTCTGGATGGAGAGGAGCATCATGAGGATAAGTTTCCAGTCTGAGCAAGGAACACAGTGCTTGAATCCAGGCCTTAGTAGATACCCAGATCATACAGTACCGGACAGAAGTAACCTAACAGAGAACGCTTGGCGTTCCTTAAGCGTCCAGTAATGCATTCCCTGTTAGGTTACTTCTGTCCGGTACTGTAAGTCCAACATACTAGCCACCATACTCTATATCACTACAACTGAATTCTCTGGAAATCAGTAACGTTAATTCAGAGGTATCTAGCCATGGATTCTTATTGCGTTTCAGATTGCATCAGCGCTGAAAGCTGTGAAGATTGTGTAACAAGAAGATTAACAACTGATTTCCACTGCGTCTGGTGCAGCAGGCTCAGCAGGTATGCTGGTTGTCATGTAAGCAGTCATGATTGTCCTACTCAAGTCTACACATCATTTTCACACCTTTTTTGTTGTTGTATGTAGGTGTTCTGATGGGTTTGACCGTCACCGCACGGAATGGCTGAATTCAGGCTGCAACTCTTCAGGAATTGTCCAAGTAATTGCTCTCTTCTTTAGTTCATTTAGAACATTCTTATTGCCAGAGTAAACAGAGTAAGAGGTGCAAGCAACACTGGCTATTGGAACTCTTTATATAACAGTTATTGTGTGGTTCATTTCTGTGAAATGCCAAAAATACAAGTTGTACTGTGGACTGATGTAAACTCTTAAGAGTTCCTTACATCCAATAGGATGATGAATTCATTTGAGTGTTTTACCCATGTTAACCAACAATGTCACCTCAGCAATTTTGTGTTCTTATGAGTAAGCTATGTGTGATGCAACTCATTAAGTTCCTGGGCACACTGTGCACCAAATTTGGATGTGTCTTTCACTAGACTTTCATTTTAGAGTTACTAGCTCAAGATGGGTTTCTGAATAGTTGACTTGGCCCTCAACAACAACAACAACAAAATATGACAAGAAATACTTAAACTGTCAACTCTAGCTCTTTTCAGTTTTAAGCATCCTCTTTAGATAAACATAGTATTATTATTCTTAGGTGAAAAACTGTTTGCCACAGAAAGCAAGAGCAGTCTCTACCTCAGAGGTCACTGCAACATGGATTATCATTGTCATTTGTATTTCTGCTGGGATTCTTCTGGCTTTTGGTGTATGGTTGGCATATGCAATGACACATCCCACATCAAAATCAGGCCTTTGTCTTATTCAGGTTTGTGTTATCCATAGTGCTATTTGCTCACATGTCTCATTTCTGTCATTTCATTACCAGTAAAAGGAAAATTAACAAATTGAAATAAAACATTTATCGCCGCATGTTAGAGTACTGATCATTTCATGGGTAGCTTCGATTTCTTAATGTTAGTTCATAGGTGTTCTTAAACTTTCAAATTTATTAACCTATGTGATACCCAATCTTCCAATGAATGTTAATATGCAAATGAGTGCTTAATGGCAACTGATAAAGCAGGAAAAAAAAACATACCTACCTTCACCCACGCAATAGAGCCCATGAAATAGTGTTTATTTGGCCACACCAAAGTTCTAACAAACAATGTTGCTCTTTTCCAAGTGACTTATTAAATTCTTTATTGTAAGGGGTCTGTTATACAGTGAAATGTCTTAAGGTGAAATACTTATTAATCTTTTCCCGTACACAGCACAGGCCTAGGAACTGTTGTAATAAGTCCACTGAAAATGAATTTGAAGATGCAGTACCCACAAACAGTTTTGTCTTCAACAAGGTCCTTACGTGATCCAAGCAAGACACATTCGCCTTAGGAGCAACCAGTCACATATGACATCACATGATGTCAAACAGTTTGTTTGCATCACTACATGTATATATATTCTACCAACTTTCCAGGAATGGATTAGCTAACCTGTCAATTGTAGACTAAACTGTAATAATTACAATTGTTTTAGTTTACAATTATTGCATTTTACATTGAATCAACAAGTCTTCTTCTAGCAGGAAGCTGTAACAGGCTATCGACCCAGAAGTGATCAGTTATCAAATTCCCCTAGCGTTGTAGACAGTGGGAGTTCAGCAAATTATCAATTGAAAAGTGCTGACTTCATGTAACACACTAACATGCAAGAAAGAGTATAGCTTTAAAAATTATCATCTGCGTTGTTATCAATGCTATATGTCATTCGATGATAAAAACACCACATCAGCTGTGTCTAGTTATAACAATATTATAAATTCTCTTTTCATGTGCCATTATTCCCAAAAACTCAGAAAACACCGTGACTAAGTGATAATATGCAACAATAAACAACAAAATTTGCTGACACATGTTTCACTTATTATGATTTTTACTAAAGCAATTAGATTATTCGCTCTCAATTTCGATGAGGTGATAGTTGGCCCATAGAAAGCTTGAGCTCATAATCTGATTGTTAATTAACCTTTAAATCCATCATATATTTTTGTTCTCAAAGACGCCAGCGCAGGCTCTTTGCACAGTGTTCCCATAATCCTTTAAGTGTACTGTGTTCACTTTTTTCTACTATTTTGCTATTCGTTCATGCGGTTGCATGTTGTCAAAGCAAAACTGTCTGTACCCTCAAGTCTCTGAAATTGGCAAGCTATGAGTATCTTCCAGTTTTACCAGACTAAATAGTGTTGTATTATATGACGAGTTCCGCGAGCGGGCAAGATGAGGTGAATCCTGAGTTCTGATTGGCTACACGAGCGGGCAAGGGAGGCCAATCCTGAGTTCTGATTGGCTTATCTTGCTCGCTAGGGATTTCCCGCGTTATCCCGCCAAACAAAATGGCCATGTAATAAATCCTTTATTGGTCAAGCTTGTTTGGTTAGATGGCTGCGTATTGGCCTCGTTATCTTTTGCAATTTTATTGACGTCGACTACGTGTCTCGATAAAAAAAACTTGGCCAATATGCAGTCATCTCGACCTCACGCTTGGTCAATAACGTGTATTTATTATATGGCTACAATAGTACACGCGCTCTGATTGGCTGCTGAGCGAGCAAGATTTTCTTGTAATGACCGGGCATTATGAAAAAAGTTGTCCTACTTTCAAATGATCAGATGTGTTTCGGTTCAGTGAACATGACTTTGAACGACCTCTTGCGCGCGCAAGCGGTTATTGAAAAACCCTTCCGTTTTTCTTTTTCCAGTGCTAAAAAGGATATATAATAAATAACTTATCGGTCATTACAAGGAAATCTCGGCCTTGGTGTATTGATCATCAAGGCCTCGGTCCGAGATTTCCCTGTAATGACCTCACTCTCGGTTTATAAGTAGTATATATTACGCATTAATGTAATAAGCCGCTGTGCATGCGAGCGAAAATACTTGACGGATTATGAGAAATGAGTTAAAGAAAGTGGTGAGTTTCCAGAATCATTTCTTACTGTTTACTACTCTACTGAATGTCACCTGACCTGGCCACAATCTTAACACAGATTGGGTCACGTGACGTCAGAATAGTACCAGCCTTGAACTCAAGCGTTTCAGTTGTGCCCACTCCCATCTCAAACTTATATTTCTGTAGAATTGCGACAAGCGTCATTTTCATTTCCAAAAGAGCCAGCCTGATACCCATACACTGCTTAGGTCCCAGACCAAAAGGTAAGTAGGAAAAGGCTGGCCTCTTCTCGGCCTTCCCTGGAAGAAAGCGGTCTGGGTCAAACTTCTCAGGCTGAAGTAAGAAAAGAAAAAACCATTCACTGTGAAAAAAGGTTTATCACAGATCAGCGCAGTTCATGGCCAGAAACATTTTCCATTTGAGATAGAGACTATTTTGTAGCTTTAACTTCTAGAAAGCAAATTTACTCAGGACTTTACAGAGTTAAACAACAGGAACTCATTTCCTGTTCTCGTAGGAGTATGAAACATCGCGAGGGTTGAGGGTCCCCAATTGGTTTCACGGGATTCGGGATTTTAGATGAAAAGAGACCCGAGATTCGGAATTGTTAGCTACTCACAGGAATTGGGAATTTTACAGACCGGGATTCGGGAAATATCACTTTAAAGAACCGAGATGCGAGAAGTCCGGTGACAAAATGTACAAGAAAAATTTTCTTTCTTTCTTTCATCTTCTTTAAAGTCGGAAGTAGCCGAGCAAAACATACACGTTTTCCGATTTTAAAAATTATAATTTTAATATTTAGTATTTTTTTTAAAAACATAAACCAGTGAGTAGCACTTCTGTGAAAAGTGAAGTTGTAAAACTTCTTCCTTCGCGTGAGAGTTTCTTCTATCTAAGGTAGACTTCTTCAGGGAGTTAGTTTTATAGATTATGATTTAGGGAAAATGTTGGTCGGGATGGCGGGATTGAAGAACCCCATAGACCTCTTTCATAATGGCGGCCAAACAAAAAATTCTTTTGTTTTCATGGTAATGAGCCTTACTGGCCGCACTGGGATGTGCAAAATTCAATAGAATTTTTTTCAGCAAATTGAGGCTAGTGGGCCTAATTAATATACAATGATACAAAAGAATAATAAATCGGCCGTCATTTATGAGAGTCGTCTATCCGGGACCCTGAGGGTTGGCTACATCTGCCCCACTACCCGGACCCATCTCATATTTAATTGTTGTGTTTACCACTTTCTAGCTATATGTCTAGATAGCCTAACTTGGACCTACCTCTGGCCAGTATTCAGGATCTCTGTGAATAACGCAGGCTGGGATATTCACTGTAACTCCTGCAGGGAATTCAATTCCTTTGATGACGCAAGTTTCCATGCATTCACGGACATTGACGTAACCAACAGTACCGAGACGAAGAACTTCATTGATCACTTGACTGAGATATTCAATGCTCTGAACAAACTCAAAGATTGAGGAATCACCACGTGATCGAACAGCCATGTCAATTTCCCGTAATAGCTTTTCCTGCACATCTGGGTTATGAGTTAGATAATAGGCAGTAAAGGCCAACGAAGCTCCCGTTGTTTCCGAACCCGCCACCAAAAAGATAATGCACTGAGCGATGACTTCCTCGTCAGTAAATGTTTGCACTTCATTGGTGCTTTCGTCACGAGCTTCCAACAGGAGCTGCATCAGATCTCGTCGCCCTGTGGAGCAGTTTCTTCTCAATGCCACGACCTCTCTGGCGAGGTCTGCAAAGTAGGGCAAGTGTTGGATGGGGTCCAAATTAAATAATTTCCTGATCTGTCTGAAGAAAGGAAACATACTCACTGCTCTGATGATGGGTGGAACATGGAACACGGTCATAGCTTTATCCACCAGTACTTGGTCGGGATTTGTTTGGATTTCCGCATTGAGACCAAACGCTGCTGACATAATCACATCCAATGAGAAATGACAGAATGGCGTGCTGATGTCCACACTTCTTTCTAAAAAGTTAAGGAAAAACGTCACGAACAGACAAGGAATAGATAACAACACCCCTTGTCTTGGACCACAACTGCCTGTGTGGGCGTGACGGGGCGTGAGAGGGAAGATAAATTTATTCCACGGATGGCTAGATTCACCGTCTTAACAGTTCCGAAAGACGTTAACCAGATATCTATTCATTGTCCATAGCAAGTTCCGTCTCAACATGATTTCTGTTATATTCTGGGCCCCCACAGGAGGTAAACGGGAAACCCCGGGGAGGTACTCCCATAAATTTCGGACAGGTGTGTACCGCGAAGGGTCTCAAACCCTGACCCTATTTAAGGATGAAGCAAACGAAAATTGATACCCTATTTAAGGGCCAAACCCAAAAAATGACACCCTATGCAAGGGAGGAACAAAAACTAAAAATAGCTTGAACGGAAAAAAAAAACAATCTTTATAAAATCGCTAATACTTCATTGGATCATTTGTTTTCCACTTAACTGGGTATTTAGGCACCACTGATACAATTTAGGCACCCTGTCTAAGGATCACACTGGGAACACTATGCCAACATGGGCAAAATTGATACCCTATTTGAGGATTGAGAAGCTCAAAAACCATACCCTATCCCGCGGCACATAACTATATAGTCCATATATGGGAGTACCCCCCCCCCCCCGGTGAGAAAAGGGCCCCAAATCCTGAAATCGGTACGTAATTATGGCCTATGTAAGCGAGCACTTCCTCCCCAATGGGGGAGGGGGTTAGCAAACCAAATTTGTTGCTAACAGATAAACAGGGCTGAACATCTGAGGCACATTAAGGAGTGGTGACATTAACGCAGGTGGAATCAAGTCTTAGTTTATTCTTGGAAAAAGAGTACTTCTATTTATCTGGTTCTTTCCATCTTCCGTGATTTGATATCTAGAGATGTCTTTTGTCATGCAAATAACCCTAATGTTTATTGAGTTTAAGGTCATATCGTGATGGTGACAATTCACGATTCATGCAAATTTGCAATGTCATAACCCTGGCATCCCGGGAGCAATCACAACATTGACCTATTTTTCGGTGATAGAAAAATGAAGCACCACTTAGTAAGACCTATGGATACGTTTGTCTTGACTTTAAATTCAAAGGATCAATCGGCCGAAAAAAGATGACTACAACCGCAACATCACATGGGGCACGAATCATATCTACCAATTTGAAGCAAATTAACTCATAGCGAGCATGGAATGAAATGGAATATTCTGATTTCAGTGAACTGAATGACAATTACCAAACTGAAGCACTACTAAACATGCTGTCACACTAGCGACAGCTTTAGAGTTTCAAAGTTACTGATTCCGCCAAATCATCCAACCATATCTTGGGTTAAGCTGCCCAGACAAACCACAAATAATGACCTTCAATTTACGTTTGCATACTCACCATTTTTCGCATAAGTTTCAAACTTGGAAATTAAATGATCAATGGCCTCTTCGATAATTGGAACGATTTCTTTAAGTTTGCACGCACTGAATGTTGGCGTTGCGATGGATCGCACTCTTCTCCACGCGTGATCTCGAGCTCCAAACAGGCCTTTATCAAGCGGAGGATTCCCAGCAATGGGCTCAGGTCTGTTTCTAAATTTGTCGAAATTCGTTACCAAGATGTGTTTCAGTATTTCCGGATCTGCGACGGTGATCATTGGATCTCTTCCCAAGTACATCTTGTACACTCGTCCATATTTCTTGTTGTATACAAGCAATGCTTTGTGCAAGCCCCCATAACTTATAGTTTCTAAGAGATTCCCTACATAAGGCAAAGGCTTCGGTCCGGGCAGCATAACATGGCTTGTTAACGCATATCTCGAGACTCCGAACCAATAGGTAAGCGACAATACAATAATTGATAAAATAATACAACCCGAGGAAGGAAGAATAACTGAACTGATAACAGGCTCTAACGCCATGTCTATGTTACCAAGGAACGAGAAAAATGAGTACGGTGGCGAGTGATGTTCACACAACAGGTATCAAAGCAATTTATACAAATATTTGTCATGCTTCACAGGGGTAACAAAGCCAAGGCACTAATCATAATTTAAAGAGTCAGTTTCTTAACAAACTGGAACTTCATCAGTGGGGACGCACCAAAAAAGCGATAAGTTGATAAGGCAAGTTATACCAACTTGGAATATGTTCCTGCGGTATAAAATACCCAACAAATTGTTTGATAAGAAGTTATTCGCATTAACCAAAGATTAGTTCTATTGTTTACATATGAGGCAAGGAACAAAGGAGTATTTCAGAGCAGCTAAGTCTTAAAATGACTCCACTGTAATCACAGGATGCATTGTGCATGCAAGCAGCCCCGCCAAGCGCTCTCTACAGCGTTGCACAAGTCACGAAAACAACCTCGGTTGCCAAAATAGGATTACATCTCTTCTTAGCGAAAATAACAATAAAAATACACTAAACCATTTAACAGGGGTGCAGAGCGCGAGGGAATGAGCCATTCATTCTCAAGGCTTGTTATACTGATAACACTTTGCATTAACAAACACCAATAAGGACCATATCAAGCAGTGATTGGATGAGGCGGAGTAAGATATGGATTTTAGGCTCACCCTCGGTGTAAAAACCTGTTACGTTCACGAGTGACGTAGAAACAAAGAAAACAAAGGAGACAAAATAATAGAGACTAGAAAAATAATACTGAAAAACAACAAAAAAAAAAACAAAGAAAAACTTCACAGGTTTTTACACCGAGGTAAGCCCGGATTTTATCATTCATTTAACAAATTTCTGAAACTGTTTTTAAAAAGAGAAGGAATGTATTTTGGTGAATTCGGTTAAACAGCCACTTAATCTCTGCAATACCTTTTATCGTCAGTTGTTTCCTGTCAATTAGCTGGTTATGCTAATTAACAGATTATCTGTTCCCGAGCCACCCGTGGGAAACATATCATTTCGTGCTAAGAGTGTATCACATTAGCGGCCCGAATCCCAAATTCCCACGACCAGTTAGCTCAGTTGGTAGAGCACTGGACTACCGTGCGGGAGGTCGCGGATTCAAACCCCGGCCGGACCAACACTCATGGTCTTAAAATAATTGAGTAGAAAGTGCTGCCTTTGTAATGACATCTGCAAACGGTTAGACTTTCTAGTCTTCTCGGATAAGGACGATGAAAAGCAGGTCCCGTCTCACAATACGTGTTCCTTATAATCTGTGGGACGTTAAAGAACCCGCACACTATTCGAAAAGAGTAGGGGACGTAGTTCCCGGTGTAGTGGTCTATCTCTACCTCTGGTTTCATATGTCATGCACACGTACACGTTTTAACGAGCATTTAAAAACTTCTTGGTGTCACGTGTATAAATAAAGTATTTTATTGTTGTATTGATGGCAATAAGAATGATGACGATAATAATGATAATGATGATGATGATGATGACGATGATAATGATGACGATTATGATGATGATAACGTGATGACGATGATGATGATGATAATGATGATGATGATGATGATGATAACGATGATGACGATGATGATGATGTTAATGATGATGATGATCCTGAATGATGTGCTGACGACAGATGACAATGATAGATGTGGCGTGGTTAGCTAAACTAACACCGAGTACACAAAGTAAGCGGGGAGTTTGGTCAAATCATCCGGCATAAGCACCGCCTGACACTGGCAGTTACAAGCAAAGTGCCGTTCCAGAGCTACTCATGTTTCTCTGAAGTTTTCATGTGTGACGTTAGGTTTTTATGTAGCTGAACCAGTTTACAAGTTAACCCGCCAATCCTTCTTAGAGTAGTTTTCTCACAGTTTTCTTGAATTATAATTCTCAATTGACTTCTCTCTTTATTTGCGACTTCAACTTTTCAGGGGGAATATACACCTGGGTATTTTGGATATTAAACGTTATTAATTATAACGTAACTAATAGGTAAAAAAATCTTGTCCTATTTACAATTTTAACTATCAGCAACCATCTAACTAACAGTCAGAGATGGCCTAGTATTTAGCTTACATCGACTATTGCTCATTTGGCTTTCTCTCAAAAATGTTATATAATCAAAAATTAACCACAACCCATTCCCTTAAACGTTACAGGAAATATTTGTATATTTTTTTCCAAAATTTCTGTTGAATGGATTTTTGTAGTTTGTAAACTCAACGCTAAATCAAGAGTGAATTTGTACCAAAGACGGCACTGAGTGTAGGAGTCACCGTGGCAAATGAAGTATTCCCATTGCCATTACAATCCCCTTTCCTTCTTAGTAAAATATGCCTAAAATTATCACCGTGACCTGGTTTACTTTGTGGATTTTATATAATTGACAGTCTTACAAGAATAAATACAAATATACACAAAAAATGCTACCTACGTAGAAATTACAAAAAACCGAGAGGGAAACAGTAGTACATAAAAATTTTCACCAAGAGTCCAATATTGTACCATACACCACGCCCTTCCTCCATCGCCCGGCCAAAAAAGAACGCGAAGTTTATCATCGAGGCCTGGTGCGTTCCATCTCTTCTATTATTGCTAAGAGCTTTTGCTTCCCCTTTTTGGTCACGTGAGAGCCCACTCCACACGTAACCAAACTGGTAAGGTGTTTTGTACTGTATTCCTAAAAGTGGCGAGAAAAATCCTATTAGAGCTTTTCGCCCAAGGAGAGAAGAAACAACGAAACTCCAGGATAAGAAATGACGAGTCAGAAGAAAGCTTGGCATAAACTGGGTAGTGGGTCATGTAAGCCTGCACAAAACATCCCAGGATCTTTTTTGAAATTTCCGGATGCGATGCGCACTTAATACCCCAAAATTCCACCTCTTTAAAGAACTCTGTTCAAAAACTTCGTAAAAGGGATCTGTTTCCTCTGCATTTTTTAAAGTAGATCCTGGGATGTTTCATGAAGGCTTACATGATTCACTACCCCGTAAACTGCTTTATAACTTAGATTCTGAGCTTACTCTTACTTCAGGAGTGGTTAAGTTAGAATGCCAGGCACTCCCCCACCCCCACCCCACTGGATCCACTCGTGACAAGAGGCTTTGGGCGCTGTGTGATTCTTCTCACATGTTGCAATTTGCTACGAAGTGCACAACATTTACAGATCTACTAACCTTATGTTCTCGAATCCATCTTTCCATTTCATTCTCCGTGAGATAAAAGGCTTTGACATACGTTTCCACGAATTCTCGATCAGGAATTGGCCTGCAAATTACGTAACAAATAAGGTGAACCTGTTAATTCTCCTTGCTGACCTCCACATATGCTATCAGACGAGTCAGGAGATAGTATATATCGATCTCACAACTGTGAACGATTCTACTTCTTTCTCACTGCTTGACCCTGTGATTGTTAAAAGTCCTTTACACTTTGAACTAAGTTTATTAGTTACCTGATATCGGTTAATTTCTCCAGTTTCATGAGGTACTGCTGAAAATCGAGCTGCATCAAAGCTCGACCTTCGTTGCTACATTTCTTTGCGCTTGAAAATCTTCACAGTAAAATGAAACACAAAAACAAATCGGGTGTCACTAAAACACACAGATACGACAAGTAAATACCACGCCACACTCCAGAGTAAAATTATTTCAATCACCCACCCACCCCTCAAAAAAACAGATACGACAAGTAAATACCACGCCACACTCCAGAGTAAAATTATTTCAATCACCCACCCACCCCTCAAAAAAACAGATACGACAAGTAAATACCACGCCACACTCCAGAGTAAAATTATTTCAATCACCCACCCCTCTACAAACGTTCTGTTCACAAGCCGAATACAATGATCCCATAATACTCCACGAGCCTCGTTTGGTACTGGAATATGTCTATCAAGAGAGAAAAGACGGTTTTGTTAGCGTCCGAGAAAAATACATAAAGCTACTTAAACTGTACGTTAAATAGGAAGTTAAAAGTAGAGAAGTGTTTGGACTCATCAACACAGAGGAATAAGGGAGATGTTACGAACAAAGTTGGTGAAGCATAACACTAGTAAAAAAATCTTACGTTCACCACAACACAAAACGTTCCCACGAGCAAGGGTTTGTTAAACTTCAAGATCAACAACTTTGACATTTTATTAAACATGATAACAAAGTCGTTATTGTTATTGTCGTTGCCGCTGCCCCTGCTGCTGCCATCGTCACTGTCATTGTTATTATCATTGTCACTACCATTATCATTGTCATTGTTATTATCATTGTCATTGTTATTATCATTGTCATTATCATTATCATTGTCATTGTCATTGTTGTTGTCATTGTTGTCATTGTTCTTGTCACTGTCATTGTCGCTGTCATTGTTATTATCATTGTCATTGTTATTATCATTATCAATATCATTGTCGTTATCATTGTTATCATTGCCACTATCATTATCATTATCATTGTCGTTGTCATTGTCATTGCAATTGCCATTGTTATTATCATTTTCATTATCATTATCATAATCATTATCATTATCATTGTCATTATCAATATCATTATCATTGTCATTGTCGTTGTCGTTGCCGTTGTCGTCGTCATTATCATTGTCGTTGTCATTGCCATTGCCATTGTCCCAGTCATTGTCACTGTTATTATTATTGTCACAGTCATTGTCATTGTTATTATTATTGTTATTACTGATACAAGCAGATGTAATCCAAAGTTTGAAGTTAACTTTTTCCAAAAGACTTACTTTGCTAGTTGAGCCAATTTCATACTAAAAACCTGGAGCTCCTGCGATAATCAACAACACAAATGATGAATCAAAGACCAATAAGATCATACATGTTGCAGTTAATTTTTGTTTTCAGTTAATTTTTATTTTGAACTAGATAGTTTTTTTTTAACTAGGTGATATTTTTTAACTAGGTGACATTTTTTTAACTAGGTGATATTTTTTTAAAAAAATACAGGTCACAGGTCATTGTTTTACCAATACAGAAATTATCCTAAACATTCATTAAACCTAACGTTAGCTTTAATGAATGTTTAGGATAATTTCTGTATTGGTAAAACAATGACCTGTGACCTGTATTTTTTTTTAAAAATATCACCTATTTAAAAAAATGTCACCTAGTTAAAAATAAAACTAACTGGGAAGAAAAAAATTATCTAGTTCAAAATAAAAATTAACTGAAAACAAAAATTAACTGCAACATATACATTAACCAATAAATCAAACAATAGAACAATCAACAAAACAATAAAAAAAGAAAACAATCAGCAAATCAATGAATGAAACCAACGTTGTAACTGATTGGTAGCTTTAAACTCCTAATCCCCGCGAAATTTGTCCACAATAATATCCTCTTCTCTTTAGTTCTACTATAAAACCTGTTTATTTGAATAAGAAATCTTTTACCCGCACAAGAATATCCACATAAGCATTGTGTTGTGACATGATATCTCTGACGTCCCATCTCACTCCGGTCATCAGCTGCAGAGTCTGGCAAAGGAAACAGTCAATAAAATATATTAAATAAAAAAAAGGAACTGTAGCCACGAGAGTAAGGAGAAGCTAGTATTAGATCACCACTGTCACTTACTTGTTCATAGTCGATAACCCGTGATGCAACGCTCCTGTAGATTGGTCGCCGCAACTCATGAACAGTGTTCACAGTCTGAAATGTGTAATTTAACAAATAGCGTACGACTGCAGATATGCTGCTATGATATGTCATTGAACAGATGGCGCTAAAGTAAGTTATTGTACATATGACGTCATAATATGTTCTCGTGCAGATGAATCGATCTTACAAGCACGACTGTACTCTTACTGGTAACAAATCAGAAACACGAACAGTGTCTTATTGTTGTAAAAAAGTCAAACACAAAGTCTGTTTCTCACTGGTTAAAGCTATTTCCTGTACACTCAACAACGCTGGTGTGACTGACAACAACTTCACCAATGAAGTTTTTAGATCTTAAAACCTGATAGGTGTTGCCTTGTTTTCATTCAAAAACTATACAATAGTCTTTGATTTAATCCATAACCACCTTCTCTATACTGTATTGGGATTATAAAGTCCGCGCCCTCACAAGGTGATAGTTAACTTCAGCTTTACCTGAGAGTAGAACTGTGACAGGAACGCACGCTTGTTAGCTGGTATGATGCCTTCTAGATGAGCATGAAGAAACTCGAACTGATTGGCAAGAAACACTCTGGAAAGAAACATTAAGTACAAACTGGTAAAATATACTGTAATTATGATAAGGAAACTATCACAAAATAAACATTACCACAATCATTGTAAGCTTTTCACTTCGAGTCTTCGAAAACTACGGACTATAAGATCTACGACGGCAACTTCAGTGAGAACGCCAACACACAATGTACTTTAATGAACAAAACAATGGCTCTGCACGTGCGGTTTGAACTTTGGTAACATTTCTTTGCCGTTCTCTGCCAGGCTACAACGTCAAATGACCAATTCTCGAGTTTTAAGGAAAACGCGAGGACACGACGGAGAATTTTGATTTTCTTTCTTAGTTTGAGCGCCGTTCCTTCCAATTTCGTTTCTGGATAGTTCTGATAGATTGTAGAAATTGAACAAACTGGAATAATCACGAAAAACTTTGCAAAACGTAATCTATCAATTTTAAATGACGTTTTCATGGACTCCGCCGTTGTAGATCTTAAAGTCCCTACTGCTTTGTGCCAATACGGCAGAAGAAGCATTTAGCGGTATATGCCTATCAGTGCAGAAGACACGCAACTGTTAAATAAGAACCCTGATTCCATCAGGAACCTTCTCCATGGCAAGGCAAGTAATATACTTACAGCGACTCTGTAGCGATGATTCTCTCCGATAGACCAAACATTGTGTCAACCCGAGAAAGATCAACCAAAGGAGAGAGGAAAGGGTATGGCACCTAATAACCAAGGAAACAAAAGCGAACACCATTTGCTTGAGAGACCTAAAGTTTTAAACGAACTGCAAAGTAACATGCAGAAGATAGTCCTTACTCCTCGTTTGTTGTACTCTTTGGTGACTAAGATATAGAACACCACATCGCATTCAACTATTCACAATCCCTTAACATCATCGAAAAAAGTACAAACTTCATTTTTCGAGAAGTTGAAATTAGAATAAACTAGAGGTATACACGCTGACCTTCATGTCGTTTACACCATTTTCCATTTCTGACATTTGATCCTGTGTGAAGCAAAGAGGCATACAAAAAGATCAGGCAAGCCATGTTGCAATGGTGTTTATTTTGTCAAAGTTTCTGAGAAAAATTGGTGATGAAATATATCGTAAAAACCAAGTGTTGTTTGCTACTCACTGGAAGAATAAGATTGTCTGCAATTCTTTTCAAACTTGTCCTCAGTTTAATACTCAAACCGTGTGCACTTCCATCAACCTGACAACAAAATGAAAAGTAGACATCAAACACATAATTTACAAATCTGAAATGCAGGCAACAGCAATCAAACTGCAGGCAAAACTTAACCACGTTCACATTACAAATAATAATAATAATGAACTTTATTTGAGTGTCAACTGTATCTAGCACTGACGTACTAATTAGGGATACTGTAAAGCACAATTGAAATCAAATGAAATCATATTTAATCAAATCAAGTCAAAATACTTTCCAAGATGATGCTGCTACCCTTTTTAATAAGCTTCCAAGAAACAGCAGGAACTCTATGAATCATAACATTTTCAGCAGAGAAGTTAAGTTCTCCCTACTGACTAACGCTAAGGCCGTTACATTACTTCAACATCAAGGATGTATGTACGAGTATATAGTATAGCATCTAGTATTTGCTTTTTTTTCTGTTATCAACATTGTTATCATAGAGAGATGGACACCTTACCATAACTTCAGGAGCAAAAAATGATGTTATCTGTCAAATAAGAGAAAACAAACCAGCTGAGAAGAAAGACAACATCACTGGGTGAGGAATGGAATACGGAGAAAAAACTATAGAGCTTTCTAACAAGTATACAAAGTAATACTTACAGCAAACAAATAGTAGTCAAATAACTGAGACATACAGATTACCACATCAAAAGCAATGGGCTTTAGTACATTCATCATCTGCATATATTTACCTGAATTTCAGAAAATAAGCAAACATTATGTTCTAATAATAATAATGATGATAATAATAATATACTCCATTTATATTGCGCATATTCTATATTAATAATCATATGCGCATTACAATCAGACCAATAGACCATGACACCGGGAACACGCCCTACTCTTTTCGAACAGTGCCATGGATTCTTTTAGGTCCCACATTACAGATAGAGTTGTGAGACGGGGCCTACGGTTTATCGTCCTTATCCGAGAAGACTAGAAAGTCTAACCATTTGCAGATGCCATTACAAAGACAGCACTTTCTATTCAATTATTTTAAGACCATGAGTGTTGGTCCAGCCGGGGTTTGAACCCGCGACCTCCCGCACGGTAGTCCAGTGCTCTACCAATGTTATGCATATCTGATCATATTTTTAACATGTTAAGCTATGCATTATAAGAAATAAGTAAAGGTAATCATACAGTTTTTCTCGTTCATTTTGGAATTAATTTGCACAAGTGAGCTTTTTGAAAAACTCACAAGTGCAAATTAATTCCACATTAAACTGAAAACCGTATGATTACTTATTAATAATATAAACATGAAAAAATTCGCGTGGAGGAAGTGCCGGAAGATCTCATTGCGGACAGGAAGTGAGCATTTGATGCGGATTTGACACTTTATTTACTGATTGGCTGATGAAGATCAGCTGATAACGCTACGAACTCAAAGCGGTTCGTTTAAAAATAAATATCATAATCCAGAATATCGATGTGTAATTTGCACTGGTGTTAAACTTTTTGCCCTAGTGTTACATTTTTGGCACTGGTGTTACATCTGAACTGCACTGCTCTCAACCAATCAGAATTGAGTACTTTTTTCATGTATATTATTTATTTATTACATGTATGATTGTGCATGAGAAAAAACCCTCTTGGTTAATTATTATGCTGTTCCAGGAAATATCCATACCCTCCTATGCAAGGTCAGAAATTTAGAGGGGTGCGGATTATCATGAGCTGGTGGAATGGAATTTCTGGGGGGGGGGGGGGGGCGGGGGAGGGTTGTGGGTCTAGGGGCAAAAAACCTCAGGGCCATGTTGTTCGAAACAGGGTTAAGGTGACCCAGGGTTAGTACGAAATTTAAACGCAGATACGAGACTTAAAAAGCACATTCAGTATAATTCTTTTTGAACAAGAAGACGCCAGAAGGTGTTTACGCGGGATGTGTTTGACAGGTTTAAAATTGCTGACGCAGTATGTTTTTTTGCTGATTGTGCGATCATGGATATCCATGGTGCAATCTAACCTGACTTGCACGTGATTCGGAGTTACAGCCAATGAAAATCACACAATTTTTTCGGGACGGGCTCGGGATACGGGAAAGGCAATTTTTGACTCCTAAGACGACGAAAGGAATGCGCTACTGAATTTTATACGCTGGCTGACTACGTCATCCCGCGTAAATACGATATGATGATTGTATGCTTTGAAAAAATAGAGGAAGTTATTGGAGAAAATGCTTTTTAACAAGAGGAAAAGAAACCCGGGTTAAAATTTAACCTTGGATTAGCGCTAATTGGCCTTTGAACAATCGGCCCCAAGTGGTATGGACATCTTCTGGAACAACACAACATGAATTTGTTTACTTGTAAGGGAAGTGCATGTATAAGTACATGCAAACATTGATTTTCTTGCAAGATTCATTCACTGGTACAGTGACAATGCATACTTCATTACTTACCAAACACTCTAAGAACATTAAGAGTTGTGTTGGTAGTACATGGAACTTTAGATAAAAACTTCTGGTGTTTCCTGCTGTGAATGGATGTCTCTGCCCTGAAAATACAATTGGTTCTTGACACATAGTGGCACATTTGTAAAGCAAAACCAATATAACATGTGCTCTGACTGGCTATCAAGTCAACATGGCTATGATATTAAACCCTAGTTCCTGCTTTTACAAATGGAATGGAAATTAAGGGAATTCCACAGTTCATGTCAGCCTTTGCCTGCACCTTGGCTTTACACAAATTTGGAAATCTCTCAAACTCCCTATTGCAATTGCATCAATAAGCCCATAGGTAAATACTATTGCCTCCATTCCTTGTCTTAATTCCACTAACAAGGTTGAAAGTTCTGACCTGTTGAGAGGAATTTCACCAGTCTTCTCATCTACATAATCCATCTTCAGCTCCTCTGCAAACACAAAGTGGCATTTCTGTTATTACTATTATTATCATTATTATTATTGTTGTTATTATTATTAATAACTATTACCATCATTATTCTATTCATTATTATTATTATTATTATTTGTTAATATTTTACTTATAACCTTGATATTGTACCTGGAATATCATCATCCTCATCATCGTCATCTTCATCATCTTGGCTCAAGCCTCGTGATCTCTTGTCATTCTCATTTACATCTCCATCAATCATTTCCTGTCAAACCAAGCATCATCATCAACAACTTGTCTGTTGTATGCCCTTTGTGGCAAAGGGCACGATGAGAATAAATGACATAAAATGGTGATTTTTTGGAAAACAGGCACACACCCCATTTTCAGCTAAAACATCCTCAGCCTCATCTTCAACATACACATCATCAAATGGATTGCCATGTGTTGCATACCGTGAAAAGAAACCTGCAAGCAAAGATCCACAACTCAGAGAAATTTGATAGAGAAACAAGCTTTACATGTAATGCTAGTAGATGAGACTTATATCTGGCTCAAATCAGGAGCATATTGCAGTGATTGCTTTTCAATACAATCTTTACAAAACTATCATGTACACATAGTCTCATAGTATAGTCAAAATTATCCTTCCAGACACAAAGTGTGTATCAAATGTTACTTAACCCTTTCACTCTCAGACATGAGACCAGTAGAGTAGGGGACGTAGTTCCCGGTGTTGTGGTATGGCCTTTGTGAATGTAATTTCACACACGTACGTATTATAACGAGCTTATATAGCTCCTAGGTGTTACGTGTATAAATAATGTATTGATTGATTGATATTGATTGATGATCTACCGGTATGTGTACAAAACTTCTCTTTACAGTATCAATATATTACCAAGAAAATGGATGGTGAGAATTTGACAGGCAATCAACCTGAAATTAATGAGTTGATTTAACAACAAATTCTCTCAACCTGTAAATTAGGAGAAGTTATTTGCGGAAACTTTAATTTTTATATGTTATTGCTCTTAATCTCATCACCACCACAGTTAATAACATGAATTATCATCTGAATCAACTTTTATCAAGATTTCATATTATGTTTAGGAGTGGGATATCTGTCAACTAGCTGCATGGCTAAGCATATTGCCATTTTAAATAAAGTACCTTAATAATCCTACCCTACCCTATCCTAAGGAAGTGTATAGCACTCATTCAAGAGGATTACTGCTGCTATCTTGGGAGTGAAAGGGTTAAGAGTATGTATACATGAGGAAGAGGACAATTTCACTTTCCCATGAACAAAACACTAACGGGTTTTTATTATACTAAGAGTAAGTTTGATATTTTCAAACTTATAAGGCCTTTACACTCATTCATTAGTGTTTAAAGTGTAGAATCAAAAGCTCTTGAACATGATATGCCAAACTTACACTCAGTTGTTTAGTATGAACTTTCTGCAAGTTTTACAAAATTCTCAAAACTCTGGGGAAATTTGTTTCTGTGATATACTATACTCACTTATATCACTGGTCACATGAACATTCCCAGAAGCTGTCCTTCTGTGAGTCTTTACAACTGGATGCTGATGTTTCATGAAACGGAACTCCTGAAAATAACATAAAAGTGAATCACAGAATCAAAAAGTTCCTAAAAAAAAGGATCTACTGCTAAGTGACATTTGATGTTCTATAGGAGCAATAGGGAGCTTAAGCACACGCGTTTTTGAGACGCGGACAGCAACCAGAAAAGAACATTTCGTGTGCCAAGACTGTGGTGTCTCCCAGATTTTAAAAGTGATCATCTCTAATAAAGAAAAGATACTAATCAATGTAAATGCGGTTGTGTGAAGACAAGTTAAGAGTGAAAACAGCTCACTTCCGGTTGCCGTCCGCGTCGCAAAAACGCGCGTGCTTAAGCTCCCTAATAAAGGGAATGTAGACCATGAAGGACACTCATGCAGCTAAGGATTGAACTCATGCTATGGATTGGATACACATGTATCTGGCAGGGTTCTTGACAGCAGGGTATCAGTCAAACCATGACAGAGTTACTTCTAACACATAATTCACATCTACACTTTAACAAACCAAATTACTGTGGACTCTATCTTAAAAACTCTTCTTTGGTGCTTTTGAATAACTAGCTTTAAGCAAGAGAAATACAAAGTGGACTTAAGATGTGAGTAAATGATTTCCAAATGTTTTGAGGTAGGCCAAGTAATCTATTTAACTATCAAATACTGGCACACTAGTTTCAAACTGAATGGCATATTTTTCAGCAATGCTGATACACTCCCAAAATGGAATCCAAGTCCAACATATACTACTGAGTAGGTGAGGTTGTAGCTATTAAAAATTGTAGAAAACATGGATAACACTCACAGAAAGATCTAAGATTTTAAAGGAAGCCTTTACAGGACACAACTCCCAAGCTTCATTCTCCAGGAACATTCGAAGCTCATCCATCCTTGATCTGTGGTAATTCTTAAAATATTTCACAGTTTGCGTCCTGATAGAATCATGCAGATCTTCTGATTTACTGCTGCAAAACTCTTCACCAACAGCAATCAACCTGCAAACAGACCAAATACTATGCATTAATTAGCACAGGGAAACCTTAACATATGATAAACTTGTTCATAGGACAACCCTTTTTTGAAATCGCATTAACACATCACAAAATTGTCTTCACATGAGATGATGGAAAAATTGTTCCTGAGGAAGAAGGAAGTATTGATAAGAGAGGTCATTAAATTTTCTTCTAAAGTTCATAGAACTTTTTTTTATTTAACAAGCAACTTTTAAATAGAGTATTGCACAATTTATCTAAATCAAACAAATGAAAACCTGAAATACTGAGAGGTGTCACCTGCCTGTTTACAAGATCCAGAACATAGATGAAGTCATCATACTTGAAGTATGAAAGGTCAGTTGATAGAAGATGTAGTTTTGCTCGCTCCTGAACTTCCTAAAAGAAAAAAAAAATTGAAAAATATAACAGTCATGATTATGATGAGGAAACTGGTGATTGTTCTACTGTTACCCACCCCTGAATGGGATAAAAGCTATTCTATTGTTTGGTCACTCCTAGTATTATATCACTGTTACCATTTGCACACTGCAACCTGTGTGGAAAAACACACAGTGTGCTTGAAAGCACAATTTTCTAACAATTCTGTAGTTCTGAAACATGACTTTAACTTAAAGGAGGATCAATTGAGAAAAGTGTTTCCTCTGCTGCATATTCTGCATTATGAGGCTTATGTTTAGGCCTTTCAATAAAAGGTCCTTAACGTTATTCTAATATACCAATATAATATTACATAAGATAAGGTACATTACTGACAAAAAATGCTCTTTTTGAAAGTCTGAACCAGAAACCTCATTGCATATTCTTTTTAACTGCGTATACGCAAAGCTCTTCTGGAAAGATTTTGAATTTTACTTTAACTCTTTATCAAAAGAATTTGCTCATCTTAGCTTGCAAGATGTATTAATAGGCATTATAACTTGAGAGGGCCCCTTACTAAATTATTTCTTGTTGATAGCCAAACTATATCTATGGGATTAGAGAAGGTCTCAAATACTTCCAAGCTTAGCTGGATTTAAGATAAAGATTAAATTTGAAACAGAATAACATATTTGCACTAAGAACAAAACTGTCGATCAATTCAGTAAAAAATGGGGGACAATTTGTCCTGTGTAAGCAATAACTGTATTCTATTTATTGTATTGCTTCCTTTGTAACTTTCTATTGCCTTTGTGATTGTATTTTAACATAAATGTATTTTATAGTATGTTTAAGCTAGTATTGTTGGTTATGTAATGATATTGTAAGTAATGAGTCATAGAGCATATGCACATGATGTCACGGCAGCAAAACTGGAGTCCCAAAACAAAGCAAAGGGCGGCCATGTTGATGTCCCAAACTGATTCCACAGGAATGAAACATCTTTTGTTTCTGTTAAAAACATGGCTGTTGATCATGTTAGTGAATAGGCTCTATATGGCTTAATTAGCACATCATGTTTGTAAGCAATGTCTTAGTTTTTGTACTTGTCATAGTACTGTAAGTAATGTGAGAACTCTATTAAAAAAAATAAAAAAAGTGCTTAAATTAAAAAAAAAACACAATTTACATATCTACATGTAATACAATGTTACTGTGTACTATACAAACTAACCCTATTTTTCTATGGTTTGAACACTTGTACATTTATATTGCAGAAAAAAAGCATAATGAAACTAGATACAACTTACTTTTACAGAATCAGCTGCAAGTTAAACCAATTTACAAACAATACACAAACACACAACTACTAAATACATTCATTTGATAAAATTATAAACATATCAGAATTTAAAAATCAACCTTCCAGATCCTGTTGAGTCCATGATCAAGTTTCTGTTGAATGTAATTCTTGTTGTAAGTTGCTTCTGCTGTCTGTTCATCCTGTTCCCCTCCATGAGTGGCAACTGGTTCACTGACATGCATGGCTGGATCATACTGTTCATGCCATTTAATAATCTGGTGATAATTCAGCATCAGTGACCACAATGTCTGCAAGAACAATATACAGGCATTCAATAATTGAACAATATAATGGAAATACATACTGTAACTGTCCAATCCATAATGCCAAATATCTAACCTTGCACAGATCCAAGAGGCAAGGGGTAAAATGACTCACTCCAACTTTCTGTGGAATATAAAAATCAAGGACTAACTTCAATTTACTAATATAGAAAGTCTATTTAAACACCAACAACACTATGAAATAGTGTTTACCACGTAACAGAGATTAGGTCCAGTTCGACATACATGTATAGCCATACTTTGGCCACCTCTAACACTGAAGTATTCTATTATGTTGGAGATAAATATTTAACTAAAATTCTATACATGTCACTACACTATGGACTAGTTAACAAAAAATCAAAATTGGAATACAAATATCTACAGTACCTTACACTGTTCTTCATAGTGCAAATGTTGAAAGCTGTCTTCAGAGATAGCTTGAGGTGAGTTTTCCTATAAAGACAAACATCATAATTATCACAATTATACGTATAATATATATGCAAAAGAAGTAAAGAAATATACATTCCACGAAAAAGGCTTCCCATGTAACTTGCATCTTAATTCCAGATCTGAAATGAAATGTAGTCTACCAACACTATTTCTTTACCCTCAGCTCATGTCAACAATAATAGAATCAATCATTGATTTATCAAGTCATGAACAGATATGTGACATACCTCCACGTGATCCAATATAACAGAAAATGACTCATGATTTATTGCATTCATAAAATGTATAACCAATTGATCCATTGCAATCTGTGTTTTTCCAAGATATCTAAAGGCCGTTAACAACCGCTCATATTTCACCGGATTAAAAGTCCTACACATCTTTCCCAAGGCTACATCCAGTTGTTTCTGCCAATTAAACCAAAATATTTCATATGTGAGCACATTCTAACTGTACCTTTTAAATAGGTTTTAATAACTGTAACATATTCACAGTAACAATAGCAGGAATGGTGTATAGAGAGGACAGGGAATACAAGTTAAAAACTGTAACTTATTGCTGGCTTTCGAAAAGCAATGGCGTTTAATTAACCACCCATTAAAATTATAGTTTTCTTTGTTCTTCCTTAATGTAACACATGCTACATACTGTCACAGAAAAGAATTAAGAACAATTTTGCAGAAGTGAGATCTTACCTCAATATCTATCAATGTATCTTGCAGATTGGAACTCAGTTCACTGAAAAATAAATAAATAATAGAATATTACCTTATGCTGTAAGACTATAGACTATGCCTTGCTGGCAGAAGACTTCTTTGCAGTTTTGAATTTTTACCTGATACAGTTGTAGTGTTTGAAAGCTCTGGCTGCCTTTTCACATTCCAGGCATAAATCAATTGCACCAGGATAATCCTCTTCCTGAGAAGAGGTTGGAAAAATTGAATTGATTATAACAAAACAAAATTAAAATAAAATATATTTGATTGCTCCTATTTTACAAGCGATAAAAATCTCAATCATTTTAATAAGAAAAAATTAATTATAATAATAATAATAATATCATTATTATTTTAATTATACATGTATATTATATATTGTATAAAGATATTTTTACTTTACCATAACTTCTAATCAGAGGGACTAAAAAAAGCACATTTAACCAAAATAATATCACAATGCTGCAGGAATCTAACCTCAAGCATTTCTTTGAGCCTTACATCTGTTCTTTGCTGAGGAGGAAAAGAACGAAAAAATTCTCAAATTCCCTTTTTGTCAAATCATTACATATCACGTTAATTAATTCCTCTTGTCTTCTTTTCATTCTTTACCCACAAAGTTGGGTCAAAATGTCAAAGAAAAATTTAAAATGGTGCTCACACCCAAATCGCAGAAGCAATAGAAGCTAAATTGGTGTTTCACGTACCAAAGTTTTAATTGTCCTCAGTGACTCTAACACGATTAACAGATGTTGTTTCTTGCGATGTTTGGCTAAAATCCCCAAGCCTCCAACTGACACCCCTCTCTTTGCTCTGTCGAGCTGTCTGGGAAGATTTATCATGAAAGAGAAGAAAAATGCAAATAACCTGCTATGGACAACACCATACAAACCAAATCAATCAGGCGTTAAAGAATTTTCCCAGCAAAACGTGTACTGTGCAATAGACAACTAAAGGGTCCAAATAAACTAGTTCTACATCAATGCTTTAGGCCAGTAGCTGTCATATGTAATTACAAATTAACAGCAATCACACCTTCTTCCTCTGTCACAAATTGATGACGCTGCCTGTAAAGCTTCCTCCAAGTCCATGACCCTTTGCAACTCCTGTTCAAATGGACAATGAAAATTCAATATGTTAGCAACTACTTCAAGATGATGCAACAAATATGGATATCACTAACTTAACACATTATTGTCAATTACACTTAGAATCTAAAGATCTAAATCTTTAAGGTGTTTTCATCACAAACTCAAAGCTCAAATTTGCATTTACTTTCTAAACCCTACCTCTTTCCTAAAACAATAATTAATACTATAGTCTCTCCAGCACCGGCTCTTACTCCTTGTACCGGCACAGATGACGTAGCGCATTGCTTCATTATTGTGTGTAAAATTATTCAGTAACATCTTTGTTATTGTCTGGCTTTGTTTTACGTCATCTGTGCCAGTACACGGAGTAGGAGCCCTAGCACCCATGTAACTGGTATGTACCTGAACATATGCACTGTGGTTTTCCAAAACCTTTGTATAAAGCTTTTTTGACACCTTTAAAAACAAGATTTGGAAAATGTATTTTAACAATAAACAAGTAAGTTTAAAACATAAAAATTCATTGATGATGCTTAGTATGGAGGGAGCTTACAGACTATCCAGTATACAAAGCTTATCAAGGTCAGCTTACCGACTGGAGTTGCTGTCGAAGGTTGTTTCTGTACTCGTCAAGGTCGCTCAAATGCAGTACCTCAGGAAGTTGCTATTTCAACAATCATAGAAAATGAATATATTAAATAATTCTTTTTAATTTACAAAGGTTTGGTTTGTTTATAAGCCAAAGGTTGGCATCTGATCAGTTGCTGTAGTTCAGATTAATGATGTTTAGTATAAATACTAAGGTGATTATACAAAATCTTGCGCTCTGATTGGTTTGCTATCTCAGATTATCAGCCGATAATCACCTCAATGAACAAAATGGCTGCCAGTTGTTTGCATGCTTTTGATGAAATAAAATTCTTTCATGTTGTACAAGGCTTTTTCTTTTCTTTTTTTTTGAAATAATCACCTGTGTATTTATACTAAAACAATTATTTGTACTAAAACAATTATTAAACTTCATCTCGGTGAATAATCACTGATAACCACTTTGCCTTCTGCAAATAATTGTTAAATAAAATTTTATATTACTCTCAAAAATATTTCTACCACTTACAAAATAACAATGTGCTCATGTTTATAGGAAGTATAAATAATTAACAATTATTCTCAGAAACTGAGGTGAATAGTGGTGAAATATTTAGCACGCTGCGAAGCAGTGAGGTAAATACACCTAAAGCCACCGACTATTCACCGAGATTGAAGAGAATAATTGTTTTAGTATATGCCAATGAAGCAACCTCAGTAGGAAGCTTAAACAAACACGAAGGCAACGCCAAGGATAACACAACCAATGAAAAAAGTCAACTGTTGAAGTGTAATTCGTACGACAAAGGGACTTACTGAAATTTGTCTTGCATATGCAGTTTTATTGTGTCGTTCATTTGCGCTATTGTTTGGTCCTGCCCTGGTCAACATTTTATTGTGGTAGTGTCTTGTGTAATTTGTATAGGTAATCACATGATTTCGAGTGCAATTTGGGATATATCAGCACGAGTAAATTTTTCAAAGGCTAACCAAATTGCACCAGCCCGTAGGGCGAGTGCAATTTGTAGTCTTTGAAAAATTTACGAGTGCTGATTTATCCCAAATTGCACGAGAAATCATGTGATTACTTGTTAATAATATACATGCAAAAATTTAATTTCAACTTTCTGCACTCAATTTCAACTTTTTGCACTCAATTTCAATTTTCTGCACTGTTTGGGATTAATTGACGTGCTCTCAGCCAATGAGCATGCTGAAATTTTTGCATGTATATTATTACCCTAGTAAAGCCTCTTCAAGAAAGCTGTACAGAAAGCTTCAGTAGCTTGGTCGCCATTTTGTTTCTTTATTTTTTCTCCAAAGAAAAACTCACTGGCACAAGGATTACCCAGAAGCCCTAGCCCTATTCACCACCTAGGAGTTGAAATGAATAGTACAGAATATCCCCAGATGGAGAACCAATCAGATTGCTCAAAATGCCAAGGTTGCTGAGTTGGTATATACTCATAACAAATAACTGGTACCTCAAAAATATCCTTCTAACACAATGACCAAAATAGCCTGCAAATGCAACATTTTTCTGGCATTCAATTCTAAACCAGGTGAAAGAATATCTGAATAACTAAAAGAATGTTATTAATTTAACATTCTTGTTATGCAATAATTATTACAATTATACAACAAGACTTTTTTGTAGTATAAATGCAACAAGCTTACACTGAGTTCATAATCACTTGAATCAAATGGGGGATCACTGTAGTAGACATCCTTGATTGTTTCTATAACCTAAAACAAACAACAGATATGAGAAAACAAAACTAATAACAAGAGGGAGGTGCAGGAAGATAATTTCAGAGAAGAGTTTTCTTTGTAAGCTGATTGGTGGTACAAATAGTTAGAAACTACACAGTTACTATCAAGAGTTAATAAGTGCTAGTACTAGCAGTCTGATTCAGTCAAAATTAACAAACATACACGGGCAAGTCACGGTACCGCTGTTTGTGGTTCTGAGGGCAAGATTTCTGCACAGGTCCCTACTTCATTATGCATGCAGCAAATGAATTGTTTAGGGTAATGCACATGTAAACATTTCTTGTTATTTGCAGAATGACACAGTATGGCTACAGCATGCATAATGAAGTAGGGTCCTGTGCGGGAAATCATTCCGTGGGGGAATAATAGTTTAAGCAAAGTTAACAAGAAGTGGTCAAACAATGTAAACGTGTGAAAGTAGTAACAGCACTGTGGAAAAACATTAGGAAAGATCAGTCACACAACTTGGTAAGATTTCCTCACAGGTCCCTATTTCATTATGCATGCTGTAGCCGTTCGGTTTCGTTCTCAGAAATGTTTGCACGCGCACTTCCCAAGACAATTCAACTACAGCATGCATAATGAAGTAGGGACCTGTGCGGAAATCTTAACCACAACTTCACTGATCATCAAAAACCAAGTCATCAGAAAAGCAAGGACTAGACGGTATTTTTAATGTTGACTAACCTCGTCATCCGTACGTGGGTCGTCTTGAAACTCCCGTACATCATCCTGTACATCATTTAAATCCCACATTAGTATATAACATCAATTAAAATTAAAACTGTTTGTGTGCATGTACGTGTTGAATATTCTTTGATGTTCACCGCAAACAGACACTGTGCACAGATGTGATCTTCTTCAACGAAAGGTAACCCTTTTCGTCTTTGGTACAAAGATAATAGAAGAACCTAGCTGAAGAAAGCATCATGAAAGATCATCATGAGAGACAGCCGAGAGGGAGACCGCCTTGTCACACGGCACATACCAACTGTGCATGTACACAATTCTATCTCCCCGATAAACCATTTTGGAAACTGCACATATTCACAAGATGTAGAAAATAAAAAAAAATGGAGCATATATACGCAAACCTTGTAAACAATATCCGAAAGGTTTTCCGTGGAATCTCCATCTACAGAATCTTTCTGTGATCGCTATTGAGAAAAAAAAACATTCAGCATGTTTTTTTGACGGAGTTAAGATAAGTTCAAGGATACTGTGATATATTTTAATTACAGAAATACTCACATCTAAGCCAAGAAACGACCGGAAACGATTACGAAGTGCCATATGTATTAAAACTTGAAGTCTAGATGAGCAAAAACATTCTCACTCGGTTCTCTCTCTGTTCGCCATTGCACTATATCATCAAGGCCTCAGGGAAGTCAGCGGTTGCCAACACACCCATGTAGAATATAAGTGTAAGAGTCATATAATGGGTTTTGTTAAGACGGCTGCTAAAACCTGCTATTTCGTATGTGGGCTCTTTAACAATTAGACACGTAGCCCTTGAGGGCGAAGGGTCTAATTGTTTTAGTATCACCCAACTAGTCGGAAAGAAAAAGCAATAATAAAGTTGGCAAATGCAAATTGAAGAAAGATTTATTTGGGAATAAAACAAAAGAAAGCGCACGAATTTCGCTACTCGAGGACTATTACTAATAGACCTCTAGTAGCGTAGCCAATCAGATTGCGGCATTTGCATTAGTCCACTAGTTGGGTGATACTAATATACATATAGTCATCATTGAACAGGTATAAAAGCTTTACGTAGTCTTGTGAGATCATAGAAGGCCATACACAGCTTTACATTGCATTACACTATTCGAAAGAACCGTATAGTATGCACACAAGAGTGCATTTTATAATAATTTGATTGTCTTCTTATTTAAGCAGGCATCCTCTGGACTCTCTGGACATTCCTGGTCTAATTTTAATGAAATATTCCTCAACGTCTTCCAAACGAGAAGTGGTAAATATTATACCAACAAGAAAAGGAGACAAGGAAACAGCTGATGATGGTTGCCAGTAGAGTTAAGTAGATCAGATTGTATCTTTTCCAGACAGATACAAGCTTCACAGTTTTTTGTTTCAATCATCTATCAGCAATTCAATATCTGGTAGCTGGTAATTTCATCATATTTTTCCTTCAATTCTCCTGATTACCACATGTTTGCTAAACAATTTATCGATATTCATTTAAGAGAAGCTGCACGTTGATCAAGTTACTCAGTCTGAGGGTAAAAAGAATACTAAGTAATAAATTGTTATTTACTGAGTCACAAGATTTCGCGAAGACAAATCATGTAACTGACTGACGTACGCGAGATAAAAAAAAAACTTAGAGTCAGATTTTAAAACGTTGCGTTTGGGGAAACACATTTTATGGGGGAATCATGTCGAAAAACTCAGTGAGCCATTGCATTTCTTTATTTGCTTTCAAGATTTGTGCGGCTGTCGAGACTAATTCTGCGTGACGTAGGTTAATGAAATTTTAATGGTTCAAACTATCGATGAGGTAATTGTGAAAAAAAAACTGTACTCAAACACGGAAATAAAACTCCTCTGCTGTAGCAACCCTCGGAAAACCCGGAGATCCATGGCTTTACAGGGTTTCAATCACAGTGTACTATCACGGCCAGAGAAAAAGGTTATACAGAATTGTAATGTAATTATCGACAATGCTGTATTCTTAATTAAGGTGTCTAACGAACGTTGTTTACCAAAAGAGCTTATGTAGTGCGTGTAGTTTGTAAACCTTTTAAGCTCCTTGCAGGTTTTGCGTTCTTTGTTTTCAAATATTTCGAGCAAAATAAGCAAATTCGAGCAAAGAGCCAAATAATAAAGAATATTTAAGAATATTATTTGAAGGAAATCTGAATGTCTTTATTTTAATGCCTCGGCACAATTGCCAGAAAGAACAGGACAGCGCAAATCGGGATCACTGGAAAAAATAATATAAAAGATCCAGACGTTAGTTTCACCCTTTGTTCAGAGCCACTTTCAACACCAAAAGGCATAGACATACCATTGACAATGGTTCTTTAAAAGTTCGTTCTTTAACTACCGACAGCAGGCAATAACAGTGCATATAAGTGCCTATTGAAGGTAATCAGTACCAGTACTTTTATCACCAAAGTAGCTAGCAACATTTTCTTTGAAATCTGTACGACTCCGGTATTGCTAAGGAAATGAAACATTTCTGTGCACACAATTTGAGAGTTGAAAATTTATGGTCCAGTAAGTTGCCGGTGGATTGGTATCTAATTAAGTGTAAAGGCTTTGACAAAGTCACCTGACTAGAGTTAGTTGAATGGTTGAGTTCACCTGAACTCTGAAAACGTTCACTGGTTATTGAGCAAAAGCACCACTGAAACCTTCCTCTGATCACAGATTATTAGAGCGTCAATTCGAAGTATTTTTCTCAAGAGTAAGAGAGAAACTCCCCTCAGAAGTACAAAGTTAGAATTGTAGCTTCATCAAAGGGTTTGCCAATACAACTTTAATAATTTTACTTCTGTAATGCAAGCAGAGAATCTCCAGATTAATTACTTGTTTGTTTCAACCAATCAAATGCTTAGATAAAAGAGAAACGTCCCGCGGGCATCAACCAATCAGGAAGTAGATTATATTGAGGTGCCTTGTATGTTTCTGCGTGGTTTAACACGGTGATAAATAATGTAGATACCACCTGGCCGACGAATTATTAAAATCAAATAACTTGGTCTGGTAATGAAGTGAACAACTTCAGCGATGGATGGCAAAGAAAGGCAAAGTTGTGACCGAGAAAAGCAAAGTGATTCTATTCAGCGCTCTTGGAGTTATGCGGTGGTTGCCTCATTGATGAGCGTATACTTGCAAGAGTGCTAAGGATCGATTTATAACCGATCCAAAGTAAACTGAACCGACGATAATCGCAAATAGCCATGTCAGATCAACCGTGGTTCCATATCAATCGAGACCTTCTAGTTTATAAGGCCTTTTACTTCTTTTTCCTCAGTGGATTTGGATCAATTTTTCCATACCTTCCAGTTTATTTTCGTCAAATTGGTCTGCCAGCAAGTCAAGTTGGCCTGTTACTCGGTTTGCGACCAATCGTTCAGTTTGCCAGCGCTCCATTCTGGGCAATCATGGCTGATAAATACAGGAAACGTAAGTCAGTATTAATCATGTCAGTTATGGCCTGGCTTATCATGACTTTGACTTTGGCTTTTGTGGAGCCAACCAATGAAATCTGCGAGATTCGTGAAGGAAATGAGACTCACAAACGCCTCGTGAACTACACCAAGGTTAAGACAGGCTTTTTCAAGCGGTCGCTGCTGTGGCTCGATTATAGATCAGGGATGCGAAAAGGCGCATTACAATCAAGCAATGACTTTGAAGTTGTGCACCATCAAGCCGGATCGGCGTCTGATTTAGATTCTTCCCTGGAGCAAAGTTCAATGCTCAGACGATCTATACCGATGAGACTTGAAAGGATTTTCAATTCGTCTGGAGTTGAAAGACCAGAATGGAAAAGGCGTCTTCACACTGCTAGGACTACATCACCACATTTGCCACAAAATTCCAGACAAATCGACGCTCAGGGCTCAAATCGTGTAGAAGGTGATTCGGTCTCTAAGAGTGCTATACAACAACGCAACGTTCAAAATAAAAGAGAACCGAATGACATGTTAAAAAGAAAGGCAAACAGCAGACTGAAAACAGCCACCAGTCAAGTCATCAGAGCTCCGGATCAAGATATCAACAGCAAGCATTTTTCACGTTTTCACAAACTCAGAACCTCCCCAGATGAGAACAAAAGACGCATGTCCTTCCTTCAAAAGGCCAACATAAAATCTATGGATGATCACGCGTTGAGGAAAGAACTTCAATCAAACGAAAGAAATCAAACAAATTCAAACAAACGCCAAAAGAAAGAGTATGAAGGAGATTCATATTCCGGTGGCAAAACAGTGACACCAACAGAAAAACAGTGGAACCAAACGAAAAACGGAAACAGCAGCGCCACTACAGATAAAAGAAGAGAAAACAAAGCTTCCCCACCAGTGGTTATTGAATTTTCACGGATTATTATTCCGCAGAATAAAGACGATAGTGTAGAAGGTTCCACGGATGCTGGATCTGGTCTTGCAAGTACTGCAGCAAACTTTGTACCTGATGAAGTTTCCCATCATTCTGATCTGAAAACTGCAAAACTAGAACATAGTCGTCTTTCTTTAGTGACTGCAAGTTCCACGAACGCCACCGGTAAGTCAGCTGCAGTTAAGGCAATAAGCAACCACCTTCTACAACTTAGTAAACATCTGTCTCGACCAAAGATCTTTGATCCCAAAGACCCAGAAAACAACGGCTTTCTTGCGAATCAAGAAGTTCAAGTTATAAGGGACAATTCAACCCATGCCAAGCCTCCCATCTCCGCAACATCCAACAACTCAAAAGCATTTCTACGCATCCATGTCAGCAGTAAAAATAACTCCGATGGCAAAGATATTCTTCACCCAGGAGATCTACATAGACAGGAAACAAAAATTGTCCTACAAAATATGAAACCTGGCTTAGATTTAACTGTTGACGGAGGCACGAGTGGTGAAAGTATTTCTTCAGAGAAAATTTCTAAGCACCACAAAGAGACCGAGATTTCTTCTTTCACAGGTGAGCAGAGTGGCTCGGGAATTGTGCCTCTTGAAACTCTGTTTTTAACAACGCTTGCTCCAAACAAAAATACATCCACCGAAAGTGAAAAAGAAGCTACTTTAAAAGAGGATAACAAAAGCGCGTCACGAAAAGAAACTGAAAACGCTAAGGGTAAGACCACGGTAAAAAACCTCGATAGCGACGCAGTTAAAGAGGATCTGAGAAAAAACATTGCCCCAATTAAAATGAATGGCAGCAGGACAAAGCATAAAGATGAAATTCAACTGCCAGAACAACTTAACAAAGATGACTCACAGCTCAGACTATGGATGACAAATCTGTTGAAAAACAATCCTCTTGAACTAAAAAGGTTGTTCACAATCCTCCTTGTCCTCGTTGTCGTAGGTGAATTTCTAGAGGCTCCATGCTCTACTTTAGCTGATGCTTCTCTGCTCGAGCACCTTGGCGAGGAAAGACGAAACTATGGAAAGCAACGACTTTGGGGTTCGTTGGGCTTCGGATTATCCTCGTTTATGGTCGGAGTTCTGTTGGAGCGGTCTCGGCACATTGTCTGCGGGGACGAGTACACGGACTATATGATCTGTTTCTGTGTTTTCGCCGTTTTGATGCTAATAACTTTGTTCATCTCGACAACGTTTAAGTTCAAGTATAAAGAAACTATAGTCGAACATACAAGGGTTCTTTCAGCGCTGTGTAACATTCATTACGGCTCGTGTCTTGTGGCTGCCTGCTTCATGGGTATTGGTCACGGAATGTCGCACAGTTTTCTGAACTGGTTCCTGGAGGATCTTGGGGCGACTAAAACTCTAATGGGAGTGGCAGTGATCTGTCGAAGCTCCTTTGATCTTATTACATTCTTCCTGGCTGGAAGTTTAATAAAAGCTGTTGGACAGATCAAAATTATGGCGTTCTCACTTATATCATACGGAGTCGCCTTTACACTTTACTCGTTGCTTAGCAACCCTTGGTGGGTGTTGCCTATAGAAATGTTAGTGGGCTGTACATACGCCGCTTCCTGGTCAGCTTGTACTTCATATATGGCAGGAGCGGCATCCTCTGATTCCGTCACCACTATTCAAGGTAAGACGATTTGCTTTCAGGCGCCCAACCACGGGTATAGTAAGCATAGAATACTTATTCTTGTGTAATTTTGGGCTATAATTTTTAAAAACGCGGGCCTTGAAATGGAAAGCCTTGAACTCGTACAAAATATGGCGATGAACAGACTCTACATGTGGTTAACGCCAAATATTGTCGGTGGCTATCGGCAGCCACAAGCCTTATTCAAGGTCACTTGAATAAGTAGATGCTGGATCTGGTCAACCGGCTTACACTGAGCCCAAAATCAAAATATATAAGACAACTACTATCTTACTAATGCAGTATATTGGTTTTTACATTTAAGGTTCGTTGTTTAAAGTAATATTAGAGAAGTATCGCTACTTCAGTCGCTCGGTACAAGGCCCCGTTTACCACGAGGCATAATAACAGCGAACATTGTCTTTCCAATGTAGGGATTCTCCAAGGAGTGTACTGGGGACTGGGCACAGGTTCAGGGACAATCACTGGTGGCTTTTTGATCCATCACATTGGAGCTGTATCGACATTTCGCATAGTGGCGAGCTCAACATTTGTGGTTTGTGTTCTGTTTTGTCTAGCGCAGTGCAAATGGACTCAAGACACGACGGAATATCCGCAAACTAAATACACTTATCTGCCTACAGTAGAAACCAAAGACACCGAAGAGCTCCTGAGTGGCTACAGAGTGACAAAAGCTACAAAAACAAAACACAATGTTCCCAAAAGATACTAAGTTAATCAGTGTTGTGGTGGGAGAGGAGGCAAGACCACATGACATGTCTTGATGGTTAAAAATGACCCTAAGAAATTCGGATATTGACAACGATTGTAGAACTTGAACAAACCATTACATTTTGTGGTCTTTGAATGGTAGAAGCATTATTTTAACACAACAGATAATTACCGAAGAGTCTCGTCGCATATTAGCATGCAGCGCTTGCAAACTAAATCAGTATAAACAGAAGGTATTTAGTGTAAAATGTTCGGATGTGAATAATATTCGAACAAAGATTTACTCCTCGCCTTCTTCGATGTTTAGTCTCTGAAGCTTTTATCAACTGTTGACTGAACTTCAAACTGAATAAAAAAACACAAATTAAACTTTATTCTGAGAGTCGCGCTGGACAGCCTGAGATATAGTTGTATTTTTCAATTTAACTGAAAACAGCGACTATTAAAGTTGGGACAAGACGCGAATGTGCAAACGGGTTATGCAAACTCAGCGAGACAGTTCTGCAGTTGCCTCAAAGCGAACTGGCCTTCTAGCTTCAAGTAGAGGCTTATTTGAAATGCACTTGTAGCGCAGGGTGTGATGGTCATTGTCTGTGTTGGTTCTCTGATCAAAACAGCACAACTCCTATGTCATTTTATTGGGATACAGCGCCTCCTTAACAATGATCGAATATAAACCTGTCACAAAGCAAAAGTATGATGTAGCATTTTAGAAACAAACTTCTACCGAGTTTCTCTTCAAAACATCGCACATGATCAACTCCTTGCACTAACCAAAAGAGCATGAGTCCCATATGTTCTTTTGCGGTCAGTTCAAAACAAAAACTTCCCCTGATCACTGTTCTCCTCTTCATCTCCCATCCCATAATAACGTCGATAAAAGGAAGACTGGTTCCCTTCCAGTCCTGGAGGTTCATCCCAGTCCCCTTGCGCGTCTCCACATGATTTATACTCATGCGCACTCGCGTCATCTCCATGCGGCCTAAGACTGTAGCGTGACAGTCTAGTCATTGTGTTGGCATTTGTTTGTTGAGTTTTTGTCACATCTGTGCAGATATTCAACGTGTTAAGAAGTAAAGTGTAATAATTGTTACCCCGAAAGTTCACGTCTTTCAATCCCACGGTGAATGCAACTGCAAACGGGACCGCTAACATTGCAAACAGACGGAATGCAAATGTTGGTCCAATAAGGCTAATAACACTGCCACCAATAGTGAGACCCAGGCTTCGTCCTAATCCCCAGTAGATGCATTGAAGAACACCTGTCAACAAATGCAAATAGATTTACTTTGACTTGTTTGCAATGACAGCGTGTTTAAATCTTAATTTAACCAACAATTCAAAATTGAGGAAGTTACGAAATATTATCAGCTAACAATGAATGGCTCGCATAATTACACAAGGATCAACGGTTGATTTTTAGCGGATAATTAGCTTTTGATCCCTCTATATCTACTTATACAGCCAGTGCTTGAGTGCTAAAACGGCAGCTGTAAAAGACGGCCTGAATATAAACTAAAAAGGTGGCCTGTGGTTAATGTATTTAAGATCGTTGACTGCATGGTTCTAGATACCGTTCTCTGAACAATCGAGAAAGAGCGACTCTTACCTTGTACTATTGCGATGCAATCTGACGGCGTAGACCTTGCCAAATATGTAACACAGACTACCCATGAACACCCGTATGTAAATCCTTCAAGAAAACCAAACGGAATAAGCTGCCATGGAGTGGACACAAATGAACAGGCAAAGTGATTCAACATGTACAACACGAGGGAACCAACTGTGATGTTTATGCTCCCTGCGCGGGTTATAAGTTTACTAATCAGGAGGAAGGCCAGTGGCTCACCAAGAAAGCGAAAAAAATTGATGGTACCAGCAGAGAGATGTCCAACTTCAGCCTCGGCAAGATATTCACTGTGAAAGTTTGAAATTACGGTGTGTGAAAAACCCATGAAGCAAGTAGCGGCAATAAAGGAACCGTAATGTTTAGAATAATAAATGGTCTTAAGTCTTTCGTACGGCGAATTTTCAAGGTGAAAACACGAAACATCAAGTTTTATAAGCACTAATAATGCCATGATGGTAATAAGACAGAATAGACAAACGTTGATAATATAATCGGCGTAAATTTGTCCGCAAACGGGGCGCAGAGAATTGTTCAGTAAAGTACCAGTTACGAGAAAGAAGATCAGGAAGCCTAGAGAACCAAACAACCTTTGATAAGCATACGAAACTGCTCCATCCTCTGTTTGTTTCGACAGCAAAACAGCATCCATTAGGAACAAAACTGGGCAGAGGAATATTTCCTCAAAAGCTACAAGAGCGAGAGCACCCAGAAAAATATGGTACAGGCGTGACGAGTTTTCACGTAACTCGTTCCTGATGGTAAAGTTTAACTCAGTCAGATTGGAATCGTTATTTGATTTTGATTCGGTTTCTGAAGTTGAAAATTTGATAAAACTCTGATTCTTGATCCTCTTTGAGGTGTTAAGTGATTCGTGATCAGAATTCTCCATTGCCCCACTCCCACTGCCGCCTCCCTGAACATCTGGCGCTGATAAACCAGAACCAGAACCAAGCGGTATCTCGACAATTTTGATTCGTTGTCTGTCCAGGTCTTTATTCAAGGCAGAGAGATTCAGGTTAGGTGCCTGAAATATGGAAAGAGTTGTGACTGCATCAGTTGATCTTTTTCGTCGAAAAAATCCAGTTTGCATCTCAGTGGAGTTGATAACTTTAGAGTCGGTGTTATTAACAGAAATAAGCTGACATATTTGCCCCGTTGGCTCAACAAATGCCAAAGAAATTGTTCCAACAAGCCACACAAAGGTGCAAAACTGAAGGATCATTTTCTTGGGTAGATAACGATCGGCAAAAATTCCCCAGAGTGGACTAAGAAAAAGCTGTATAAATGGCCGAACAACGCTGAGAATCTGAACCTGATACGGTGATAACCCAATCTGTTGAAAATAAGAAGGTAAAAATGGGAACGTGGTGGCCACAGCACTGTAGATGAAGAAGTAAAATGCCTTGAAGACGAGAAGTGGTTTATTAACGAGGGCAAGATGTCTGTCTTTCTGTACGATGAGCCGTCGTAGAGTGGAGTCACCATTTGACGGTGTTTCCACATTTCCTCTGTCATTCCTCTCGCGTTTCACTTCCATTTGGACCTGGAAATCAACTTCCACGATAGTTTCTTCAAAAAATCTTGTTTTTGATTACCACTTGTCTTCAATTTCCTTGGAAATGAGCTTTCATGAAGGTTTCTTGTGTACACGTTTTTGAAATTTTAAATGAGATCAGTGCAAGAATTGAGACCCAAACAATGGGGCAATTACATCCGGGACTCCCGACAACCGGTACAAGGAGAAAAGCTGGTTCATCCAGTAGATAACCGGTGGTTATCACATGGCGAGAAAAAGATTTGTAAACAAACTCATAACACCGCAATAACAAGGCACTCAGTTCTAACTACAAAGTTGCCATGATAAAAATTTAAGCGTCTTACGGGGATCGTAGACCGTGGCTTGTCTCTTGAAAGAAGAGGAACAATTAGCGATGCCGGATTTTTTTGTTCAGTTTTACTCACATATATTCTCCATTATTCCACCTAATTCCGATGTTGCCTGTTATCTGTTCCCCATCACAAGCTTCAATGATTTTTATTTCGTCGATAGCTTTGGAGAGAAAAATGCACCCATCTTTTTATGACAATAAGTAGTAAAACAGTGGGGAGGGGGTGAACAGAGCTGAGGGGAGAGGGATGGGCAGGGTAGGGACCCTGGGTGCCCGAATCGAACTCAATCCATATAATCAGGGAAATCTCCTAATTGATGCCAAATCTTTAAGGCAAAGTAGTAAAACTCTCTTAATCCTGCAGCCTTTTCGTTCAATCTAGTGCTCTTTATATTAAGTTCAAGTTTATTTATCCTGTAATGTTTCATTTGGATTTAGCTATAATATTTGAGAGGGTGATACGGGTGGATACACGCGCAGTTATCAGAACAGGTCAGCCACCATTGTCATGACTGAACGAGGTAAATATTCCCCGCAAATTACGTCAGTAACTGTTCCTCAATCCTGCAGGTTCCTGATCAGTTTTGATACACCACCGTGATGCTCCCAAAAAAGACATGAATGAAACAAAAGAAGGAAAATCTCAACCGATTCTGGCGGCGGTGGATTCTAAAAATGACAGCGATCATGATGACTTCAGCAAACAATCCCTTATGAAAAGTGTGATTGATGAGTTACAAGTAGATAGAAACCTGTTGGTTTATAAAGCATTTTACTTTCTCTTCTTTGCCGGCTTTGGAGCTTCGTTTCCCTACATGGCGTTGTATTTTAAGCAGATCGGATTGAGCGCTAGTTTGGTGGGTATTCTCGCTGGCATAAGACCGATAATCCAGTTTATAAGTGGACCGTTCTGGGCGATTCTTGCTGATACGTTTAAGGCGAGGAAGGCTGTGTTACTGGCTTCAATCTTGAGTTGGCTGGTTATGACCCTAGCGCTTTTGATACCAACACCAAAGCAAACATACTGTTTCAGGAATGATACAGTTAGTGCGGGGCACAATAGAAGCTCCCGAACAAATTTGTTCACATGGAATGAGACCAAAATAGTGGTAAAGTATGATGATAAACATCCGCTACACCGAAGAAGTGAAACTCGAGTTCAGAGGCAAATATCTGTAAAACCTTTGGCCACTCAAACTTCAAACAAGGCCTCACAATCACATGATGAAGTGGCCGCGTCGAGTTTGCAAAAGATTGTTTATAATCGTCATGAAGTATATCAAGTGTTTATATGGTTGCTAGTTTTGATTGTAGTTGGGGAGTTTTTAGAAGCACCAACTTTCATAATGGCCGACACGGCACTTCTGCAGAAACTAGGAGAGAAACAAAAACATTACGGCAAAACGCGACTTTTTGGCTCTTTAGGTTTCGCGTTCGCTTCATTTTTAGTGGGAGCGCTTCTCGATACAACAGAGTACAAATACTGCGGAAGAACAATGAATAATTACAATGTGTTGTTTTATACTTTTGCTGTTGTTATGGCGCTTGCCTTTTTCTTCGCTGCTTGGTTGTTTGAATTTACCTACGAGGAAAATGACAATGATAAAAACTCAGGAGTAACCATGGAGACACTGTCAGTATTTGTTAAATTTCAATATGCATTTTTTCTCACGATTTCGTTTTTTCTGGGCTTTACCAATGGTTTGTTTTTTAACTTCCTTAACTGGTATTTGGAAGACCTTGGGGCCAGTAAGTTGTTAATGGGAACGGCGACATTTTTTCGTGCCGTTGCTCTGATGATTGCTTACATCTTCAACGCGTTATTAACGGACTTATGTGGTCACGTGACGCTGATGCTGGTAAGCGTTGGTACATATTTCGTTTTATTTGGAAGTTTCTCTATTATTGTGAATCCCATGTGGGCGTTACCGCTAGAATTTTTAGAAGGATTGGCGTATGGGACTACGTGGTCGACAGCTGTCACTCACCTTGCTGATGTCACTCCCAAAGGCGGGGCTGCAACGATGCAAGGTAAGCAATATGCTTGATTGTTATCAATCAATTAACCGCCAAATGAAAGAGAGAGAATTGGACAAGGGAAGAATTTTCCAAAGGGGGCCTTTGATGATTTGATAACAGACTTCTTCTAATGCTTAATTCCAATCAATTTGGATAGAAGACATTTTCTTACCCTGATTGGCCGCCGTTCGTTCGCTTCGCCCTCGAATTCCTCGTACCCGAGCCTCCGTTCTCCACTGAACGCCGTCCACGCAGGCCAGCATTTCGCAGCAGTTTTGCATCTTTTCACACTTTCTCGTATGGCTGCGCAGGTTCATGTTACACTGTTGTGCGCAATTGTGACATTGTTTCCTCGACTTAATCGAAAAAGCCTTATTCCTGACCACTTCCTCGTCGCAGTTGCCGAGTCCAAGCGAGTCTTGTGGTCTTTGTTCTAGTCTTTCCAATTAAAACTTTGTGAAACTATTTCTAACCAGGTTACGTTGTTTTTCTTCCAGGCATCCTCCAGGGAGTGTACTGGGGACTTGGTGGAGGCCTGGGAGCTATTATTGGAGGTGCACTAATTGAAGTGTATGGTGCCATAATTTCTTTCCGCCTGGGAGCTATTTTATCGATCATAGTGTTTCTTGTTAGTGGGTGCATTCAGGTTGGGATTCATTGCCAGAAAAGGAAAACAGTACCAGATAAACATCAGAAAGAATTACAGTCAAATACTAATGTTTGCACACCGACAGAAACACGACATAAGTTGGATGTGAATGCTGATCCTGCTATAACAGAGTAGTTCAGAATCTCCACTTCATATGCCTTTTGAACTGACAACATCACACGCGTAACCCTGAACTAGATACGAGGATGAAAGAAACCCATAACCTGTGGAAATGCTCAAAAGCTGTCCCGGAAAAGGAACTTGTACTTGAAATAGTCGTGCGAAATTTTGATTTTTAGAAGGAGTTCACTTCTCCAGATAAATACAACCACTAGATTATGCAAAAAATGTTTTTCATAGAACACTATCTTATAAAAGGAGCGAAAATGAAGTTGCAAACATGAGTATCATTCACGCTCCTGGATCATGACTTCGTGCGCCGGCGTACTTAAAAAATAGCAAGTATTGCATGCATGTGGCTACTGCATTTGTTAAGTTTATTCGGACCTTTTTGTCATACATATCGCCTTTCCTCGATTCTATTACTTTTACATATTCTCTTCTGAGTTTAAAAATTGTATCGTGCATTGTGATTGGCTAAATACTAGGCACACGCTGATTGGCTCCTTCACTCACTCACTCGTGTTTCCTTTGACATATTGGCTCCTGCATATTATTTCATGTGCAGAAGCCAAAAAAAACCTCGCGTCAGTTGTTGTCGGCTTGATGTCGGCTTGGCGTCGGGTTAAGGCGTTGGGCCTTTGGCGTCTTTCGTATGCGTAATATACACTGTCCGATCTTGCGGGATTTGTATAATACGCGTGCATACTCCTAAGTTTTAGGAAAGCACTTGATGGGCTCCTGGGAAAGCTCATCAAATGTACCAAGCAAGGTTGTAAAACAAGAAGTTTTGAAAAGAGTGTGCATTTGAACACAGCCTGCAACACTCGACAATATCAGGAATTGCTGACTAAAACGTGTCTACCAGTCTCTAGTGCATAGTTCAATTTTCCCTGTTACCATCCTCCCCCCTCCCACCCCCCTGGGCAATCCTGGGGACACGTCCAGCCTTTCGGGCTCGGGGGTGGGGAATTGTCTAAGGCAGGTCTGTCCCGGGGGTAGGGGGTGGGGCAAATTGAAAATAGTTCCTCTAAGAATAAATAACTCCTCGAAAATGAGTTCTTCGTTTCAAGCTTTCCAGGAGAGGTTGTCGAAAAACATTCAGCGATCGTTGTTCCCAGTGTAGGGAATTGTCCCTTTCGGCTTGCCCGGGGGTGTGGAATAGACACCAAAACTAAAACAACTTGCAAATCCCTGTGGGTATGCCCTGGGGGGTGGATGGCTATAACGAATATAGAACCATGCCAGGAGCATAAAGAGGCTCGATCAATTTACCACAATTCATTAACTGGCCTAAAAGGGCCGGCAGAACTAGCTGCTCAGTTCGTTACATAAGAGGGTTGATCTTTAAGGCTTGGTGAAATGGAATGTTGTTCTTGGAGGGATTATAAATGACATCATTATATGGCTGTGTCTCAGAAGGACTGGGAACTACCGAATTCACGAATTTGATTGGCTGAAATCGATATTGACCGCGGTCTAGATTTTCCCATCTAGACCGGCATCTGTAGACCGGTTTTATTTTGCGTTCAAAAAGTAGCAAACTAAAATACAAAAATGTTCACCATTTTCTCTTATTTTCGTCTCAATCATTTATGGAAGTGCCAAAAGCCTGATGACAAAAAAAAAGTAAAGAAGACGAGCAAATTTCGGCAGGTTTAAGTTAAGCTCATCGCCGTCCGCAAGCAAAATGTCAGCAACCCAGTTATATTAAACGAATTGAAGTTTCCTTCTTTGCCATATAATAAACATCTTATTAACCGAGCTAAGTCGGTCTCTATGGGAGAATCTTGACCTCAGTCGTGTGTACAGACCTCCAGCTCGGTTAATAAGAGCTAAATATAAATTTTGTCCTTTGTGTTAGCGACTCACGTCCAAAGAGCAATAAGTCATGAGCCAGTGTAAAAGAGGAAAATTTACGTTGTAAAGATGAGCTGTTTTTCATTTTCCGGTCGGCCACCCTGACGAACACCTTCGTTTTGAAACTCGCTTAGAGGAAAACGTCAAACGCCTAGAGATTTCTACGTTTTGATAACAACAAGAAAAAGCTCAAAACGAAAAGGAGGACTGGAAATTCGCAATAATTCTGGCTTCCCATTGGAATTTAATCTTCTTTTCCCTGGGGGTTAAAGCTAGGAATTAACCTGCCAAGGAATTACAGATGAGGATTTATAAAACAAAGCCGTACTGGACAAGTATCACCCCAACCTCGTTCCCAGGGTGTTTTCCGTGGCTTGGGGGTGACACGGGAAAAGACCCGGGTCTTTTCCCACCCCACCCCCAAGCCAGGGAAAACACCCTGGGAACGAGGTTGGTATCACCCAGGGATCAGTGCAGAAAAGCAATTCTCTTCTATGAGTGTCAAACATCTTTGTACATGAATATGGTCTTCTGCTGTTCCAAAAATCCTAACATGAAAACATGATAGTTTTACCTACTGTTCTCCTTATTTGTTTTCTTGAGAATTAGTGTAGTACGTAATTTGCACATTGACCATCTCTGAAATGAAAACACGGTGAAAGAAACCTGATACTTAGAAGGGAACATCCAACGATCAGTAGAAGAATCCCTCAGGAATTTTAGTCAGTTTACTGATGTCATATTGTGTAGAGCGTTTTCACTCACGTGGGCAGCAGCCATGCAAATGTTTTGGAACAAAAGAACGTTTTTACATAAGAAAAGAGTTCAACTCCCAGAGGATTAGCTTGGAACACCAATATGGCTGCTGTGACGTCATGTGAAAACGCTCTATCCCTTAGAATCCTTTAATTCCTCGTATTGGTGAATAGCAGATTTGTATTGATCATTATTTCACAGACTGGTGGGATTATAGATGCATTCAGTTTTGTCTCCAAGGGTTCTATCTTGCGCTCAACTTGCTTTGTCTCTCTTAATTGCACTTTTCCATATTAATGTTTACGGGTATTTAAAGTCCCAAACAAAGCTTATTCAGTTCAGCGAGGTCACTGAGTCATATCAGTTGGACCAGCCCATCAGTATCGCGACAATTTTTTGCAGCAACAGGATCGGCTCCTGGTTACAGAGGACAACCTTCCAATGAGTGGGGCTATACATACAGCCAACCATCAGCGACACCAAAATACGCGCAAAAAAATATCATTAAATAGTCAGTCGCTCATCCGTTACTCAGAGCCTGTGGCAGACATACCTCCCAGAAGGAGTAAACTAAATAAGGTATTTCATTAATGTCACTTGCTATTTGTTTTCGTGTTACTGGATGTTGTTTTCTTTCCAACAACGTCCAAAAGCCGTTGAAACAAGTACTTCTTATAATTGAAAATTCAGAATCATATAGGTTATTCCTCCATGTCGCTAAAGAAGAGATGCGCCTGACGGAATTGATTATTGCATAGGAACTGTATATTTCTCGTGTCATTCTAATGACATTATTCTCTAGTATTGACTATGGTTTTTCCTAGAGAAGTGTAAAGCTTTTCTTCTGCAAAAGGGAAGTAGCTGTCGAAGTATTTTAAGCTGGGTTATATTTGCGAATGAACATTCAATTAAAATGAATATATTTTCAGTTAGTCGGCCGTGAAAGCATTTTTTTTTCCTGTGTAAGGCGCATATTAACATAACCACGTAGCTGGGCACAATCCAAGACAAAAGGACCGACTAAATGCATCCCCAGTGGCGATAAACGTATTGTTCACATGGTCACGTGAAATAATTGTAGGTAAATTAGCTAAACGATAGCTTTCCATTATATTCCATTTTCCATTCTTTTCATTGTATATTACTGTACTTTACGCTAAGAATTAATGTAGAATAGTCACAGTTTACATGATACAACGTAATTTAAACATGAGTCTGTCAGACTGTAGGCGCACAGTGCTTTCCGTGCACTTAACGTATTACCGCGATGTGTCTAAAATGTCAACTTGCCGCGATAGCTGCTAACATAACAAGTGATCCCCTGAGCTGTGAAGGAAAATGCAAATTGCCGGCTCACTTAACAATAGATTTGACAATTAAGGTGCAAATGTTCTGTTACCGTGGCATTAAGCCCAGGAGAACTACTCGTTGTATAATTATTTTGGAGCGATTCGCCGCTAGTGGTAAAACGTTAGAAGTTGACACTACTCCAGTCACCAAACATCGCCTCTGTAAAGTTCAATAACAAAACGTGTGCTGTATTGTGAGAGCAACAAGTTGGATCCTAACTTTCTTTACTGAGTGGCGTGCTAACAGCCGAACCACTGGAATCACACTGAAAAATGACATCGGACTAGATCGTCACAAAAGCGATCAAGCGAGGTGATGTTGGCTGATGTCTAAGAACAGAAAATAGATGATACCAAACTAGTGGTCAAAGTAACTTATATTACCGTACGGTATTAAAGACGCAACCGTTTCGAGCATTTTCCCTTCATCAGATTCTGGGAAGTATTATTCGAGTCGATAAAGGACGTTATACCGTTATCAGCACTTCGCATTACGTCACTTCGCGAAGCAAACGGCCATCCACCCAGATTAGGGAATAACGCTCGACAAGTCAATACCTTTATTTATCTTACGGTAATATGGCTTGCTTTATTAACTCGTTTTTGTATGCCAAGCCCTCACCAATGCAGCATCAATTCTTTTTTTTAAATTAACTCCTTTTAACATGATTTCCAGGCAGTGATGACGGAAAGCGATGCGAAGGCCACTAAAGACAACGAGCAAGGAGACATTCCCAGTCCTGAAAAAACATCAGCCACGAAAAAGATGTCTAAAAAGCAAAGTTACTTTCGGTGCTTTTTTGACGCAGACTTCTTAATAATCAAAGGGTTTTCATTCTTTTTGTATGGTGCTTATGGAGGGCTGATTCCCTACCTGTCTCTGTACTTTAAACAGCTCTCACTGGGGGCAACATATGCTGGCTTGATAGTGGGAATTCGTCCTCTAGTCCAGTGCATCGGTGCGCCATTCTGGTCAGTGCTGGCAGATCGCTTCAGAGCAGGAAAAATCATATTTATTGGTAGTATCATTGCTTGGATAGCCAAAGCACTTATAATCCTCACCGTGCGACCACAAAATCAACATTGCATTCAAATGTACACGAATACAACCTCAAACAAGACATACGTCTACACTTATAACTTGTGGGATCCCGAGGCAGAAGACAGAGAAACTCAGTGGGTAGTACTGCCTTTGGAGAAACCTGAAATTGTAGAAGAAAATAAAGTGTCTGTAGTTGATTCACAGGAAAACGAAGAACCGACTCCTGAGAACCCATCGAGGAAGGTTTTGGGAAAGAAAAAATCAGCTGATCATCACAAAACAAAGGAAAATCAAGAAGACAAACCATTTCAAAAGGAAACTTTCGATAAAGAATCAAATCACGCGAAAGAAATCATCAAATTAACATCTGAGGATACTGCCAACACCAATGGTTCCACGACAGGGGAAAATTTGCCTCTCCAGACGAGCAAGATCCGAGAACCTCAAGAAATCGAAATCGAACAGCATCAAGAAGAGATGGACAAAAGACTGGGAGTTCACATATCTAAAATGGCTGAAGCTTACAGCGAGGAGTTGAATGAAACTGTAATTTTTCTTACAAACATTGACCAAAACGAGGTGGAATACATGTTTGTTATATTTATGCTCATTATCATAGTAGGCGAATTTTTTGAATCCCCGACTTACCCTTTATCGGATGCCTCAATTCTAAAGCGGCTAGGTGATGAGAAAGAGTATTACGGTAGCATACGTCTATGGGGTTCTTTGGGTTGGGCATCAGCTGCAGCAATGGTTGGTGCTATTGTTAGCGCATCCAGGATGGAACTTTGTGAAGTACCGCAAAATAGCTACGTCTTTGCCTTCTATCTTTTTATTGGATTTGTTTGTGGAGCCTTTGTGAACGCGCTTTGGTTTCGCTTTAGCTACGACGAGAAGAAACATTTTGAAGATATCGGAAAAGTCGGTCCACTTCTGTTAAGCCTTCGCCACTCGTCCTTTTTGCTCGCCACACTTTACTTGGGATTCAGTTATGGCAACTTGGTGCATTTCGTCAACTGGGTCATCGATGATCTTGAAGGTTCTAGTGCCATCATGGGGGCCGCGGGGGCAGCCAGAGAAATCGCTGCTGCCACGATGTTCGCTTTCAGTGCCACAGCAATCCAAGCCATGGGAAATGTGAACACAATGGTATTTTGTCTCATGTCGTACATTGTTTGCTTTATGTGCTACTCGATTCTCACTGATCCGTGGATGGCCGTAGCGTTGGAGGTGCTAGATGGAGGGACATATGGCCTTCTATGGTCAAACTGTGTCAATTACATGAGCATTGTAGGGGCTCGGTTGGGCATCATAGAAACGACCCAAGGTAAGACAAACCCTGGACACCTTTCTTCAAGACACCAAAGTCAGTTTCATGAGCGTACGTTATTATTTATTTTGATGTACAGCATGGTTGAATTTCAAAATTTGATTCGCTATTATTTGATGGACCTCTAAAATGATTAAACTGAAAACTTCTGAAAAGTCTTTTTTTTTCTGCGAGGATAAATTATTTCTTTTTCTTTTTCGTTTCCTTTTCGCCTTCATGCGCTCTTGGCCAACCTCAACTCCCTAGTGAGCAATTGAAGCAGTGGAAAGCGCTATTTTCCCTCTATCAACCGAGACAGGAACGTTTTTATACTTCTCCCTTATTTTCTCATCATTTCTGTAATATGGTAGTAAATTATCATTTCTCTTGTGTTCTACAGGTATCCTACAGGGAATTTTCTGGGGATTAGGTAACGGCTGTGGTACTATGGTAACCGGCAGCCTTATTGAAATGTTCGGCTCAGTGAACACTTTCCGTGCATTTGCTGTGGCCGGGGCAGTGGTTCTACTGATTCTGATCATTGCACAGTACATCGCTAGCTTATTTGAGGAAAGGAGGCTACAACCAGAATATGAGCGTGTCTCGGAAAGTGACGACTCTAAGTGTGAAGTACCAGATGAAGAGAAACTTGCCACTGAAGCACCGGAATAACCAGAAAGAAGTCAGAACAAAGCTGCTACTTTCATAGCAAGCAGAAGCGTTTTTCGTCGTTTCACGTGCAGTTGCATTATACTTAGTAAAAGGTTCGAACCAAGGAGTATCAGTAGTTCGTATAGTTTATCGTCCGGGTGAGGGTAGTTCTGAAAAGAACTGTTGTTGGTAACTGACGTTTCGACAACCTGAGCGGAAGTCATCTTCAGAGTCAAGTGAATAGTGTTTGTCAGACGATGTTATAAGTCTGGTCTGTTAAACGTGATTGGTCAGTTAAGCCATGATGGTATTGGCTGAAAGACTCGTTTAAAGTTTGTTACCAGTCATTGGTCGGTTTCTATCCGTCTATTGTTTCTCTGGTTTGCACTATACTATACTATTTGTGGATTCTACGCTATTTATATTTCTAAGACAATTAAAGGATGTGAAGAAGGTCCGTTCGTATTTTTCAAGATAAGATAATGAATATTTCTTGAAGGCTGTTGTGTAGGGAATCTGTGATTTACATCAATCATGTTCTTCATAATTTTTGGAGTGAAGAATAAATAATTAACCATTTCACCCAGCTTAGTCTGTGATGCATTCCATGCTCTCTTCAAACGAATCAGCTTAAATTTCGTTGGTGATTTGTTTTTGTCAGCAAATGCTCAAACATTTACTGCTGTGGAACTGGGAGGGAGCTAGCTACCCGCAGCAAGGCACAAGTTTGGTTTAGTTCCAGAAAAGGGTATCTCACTTGCAAATGATCCCAGCCCCTACCCATCCAGCCCTAACCCTACCTTACCCTTTGTCTAACGTAGGTAACCAATCATAACTCCAAACCCAAAGGCAGTAAAATACAAGAATTTATTTCGACAAACAGGGACATTACTGTGTTTAATATTACTTGCAGACAAAACCACTATCTATTACATGCTTTTGAGTTTAAGCTATTTGCTATGAACAGGTACTTGGCCAGGCCAGCCAGAAATATGCCGTGAAGTGCTAGTTTAGCGTCCCAGCTATAAATTAAAACAGTTTTACATTCTTTTACAAAGGCATCTTGTTACTGCTCCATTTAAGCCTAACTCATATAAATCCTTCCCACTAAAGATTCTAAAGCCAGTATAAATTTTCTCAAGAACAAATACAATTCAAGGAACCTACAGAATAATGAACAAATTTCAGAAGTGCACAGTTACAGAAAAAAAAAAACTGTCCTTTGTTTGTACAGTTTCTGTATTCTCATGTGTCTTACTCCTTGTAGTGTTCCAAGGTTCTAGCTGATGGGTCCGTTGCATTGGTCCACCTTGGCATCCATGTGTACGGAATGAAATGGCTTTGACCAGGAAAAAACTCTTCAAATATCTGACGATAGTAGAAAGCTTCTTTGGTCTTGGGAGTGTTTTCAGGGTAGAGTTTAGCTGCTGATGACAATGCTTCATCAGGTACTTGGTCTTCAATGTGCTTCTGTAAAAGCTCATACCAGGAATGACCAGGTTTAGTGGATGAGACACCATCAGAGAATGCCTCCTTAGCACGCCACAGAATTTCTTTAGGCAACACATCAGTGCTGTCAAACGAAGCACGCAACAACCACTTCTCACAGCCATCCTTGGGTTGACGGATGTCTGGTGGCAGTGAAAGAAAATAAGAGGTGAATTGAACATCAAGGAATGGTACTCGAATTTCCAGGCCATGAGCAGCTGTTGAACGGTCACCTCGCAGGACATCGTAGAAATACAGATCTTTCAGCAGTCTGCGGGATTCTGTGTCAGCCTCTTCTGGACTTGGTGCCTTGTGGAAGTAAATATAACCTTGGCAGAGTTCATCGGAACCTTCACCAGAATAAATAACAACAGTATCAGTTTCTTTGCTGATGTGCCTGCTTACAAGGTACATGCCAACAGAAGCTCGAATAGTTGTGATATCCCAAGTTTCTAAGGCATAGATGACATCACGTAAGGCTTGGATTCCTTCTTTTGATGTGAAAATCACCTCATGATGTTCACTGCCTAAAATGAAAAAAAAAAAATAGGAAAAATTATCAATAGCATTATATGAATTAATTGACTGGGCACAAGAATTTGCCTCAAACAAGATTTTTTATTACTTTAAAATGCTAAACTTCGTTTGGCAATTATGTAATTCATGGAAGCTTCTAGCTTTCTTCAACTAACATAACTCAACTCAAATTTTATCAATCAAATTTTTGGATAAGGTATCTAGAGACTGAAACTATCGGGTAACATACCAATGTGCTCAGCTACAACTCGTGCCGCTGCTACATCTGTGCTTCCCTCCATACCAATTGAGAAAGTCTGTATTGGATAATCAATCCCATACTCCTTTGCAAGCTTGGTAAGTAGTGAAGCAACCAAACTAGAGTCCAGACCCCCAGACAGTAAACATCCAATACGTCTATCAGCCATGAGTCGCTTGTGCACTGCTTCTGTCAACAGCTTTCTGATATTTTCCATGACATCACTGGACACTGGTTTCACATTGGTTTCAAAAACAGGTGTCTTGCCTATCTCAGTGTATGGTTTCTGCTCAATGAAAGTGGTTTCGCCATCTACTTTCAAGCTGTAAGATGCATAAGAACCAGGAGGGAATGGCTTCACTATCATTTTATCACCATTTTTTTCAAAGTGTTTAATTAGTGGAACCAGACCCTTAGCCTCAGAACTTAATGCCAAGATCCCTGTCTCCTTCTCTTCAGCAGACAAGGTAAACAAAGGACGAATTCCAAATGTGTCTCTGCCAATGTGAACCTCTTTTTTCTGAGCATCAATCACACAAAAGGCAAAGACACCATCAAGTAACTGAGCCATTTTCTCTACTCCAAACTTGTTAAAGAGATGCAAAATAACCTCTCCATCTGATTTTGTGAAGAAGTCAAAGTCATACTTCTTTCCCAGCTGTTTGTGGTTGTATATTTCACCATTGTATATTAGGTAGAGATGAGGAAGTGCCTTGATTTGCATTGGCTGCATACCATACAGATCATCTACAATGGCAAGACGATGGAATGCTATACAGCAATTCTGAAAATGAGGCAGCGTCTCCATACGAAAGACGTCAGGTCCTCTGCCACTGATTTTCATGGCATAACTAGCATATTTGGAGTATTCTGGTATACCAAATATAGCCCAGATACCACACATGGTCAAATGCTGGCCTGATGATAAAATTAATCCATCTTTAGAGATAATAATAATAATAATAATAATAATAATAATAATAATGACCTTTATTTGAGTTTCAACTGTATCTAGCACTGACGTACTAATTGGGGACACTGTAAAGCACAAATCAAATCAAATCATATTTAATTAAATCAAATCTTGGTTCTTGTGGAGAGGGGAAACCAGAGTACCCAGAGAAAAACCTCTCTGAACAGAGTAGAGAACCAACAAACTCAGCCCACATGACACTGGGGCCGGGAATCGAACCCGAGCCACATTAACACAAACATCCTTAACCCTTACAGCCCTAACGGTGATATCGGTACATACAAATGGTTGCATGTGATCAGGGACCGTGCCCCCACTTCTTTGGCAGATGAAATCACTATCACTATAATAATTATAAGTTAACCTAACTATTGACAGTTTTAGTTCCATTTCTACCCATTTCAGAAGACTTAAATTTCAAATTTTCCACTAGGAACATGCCCATGGACCCCCTAGTTAGCTCACCCTTATGCATGCATTCACTTTAGTTCCCCCCCCCCCCCCACTTCCCCCCACTTTCAAAAATCTGCTCCACGGGCCTTGGTAATGAAAATACAAGAAAATGAAAACAAGTAATAAACTGTGTTGATATTCCAACACAATCTCCTTAGGAGAATTTGTATCTTGGACTGGTTAAAGGTTTGGTATCATACATGGTCATCAAACTGCATTAGTTGCTTGGGGGGAGGGGTGGTGGTTAGGTGCTTCAAGTGGTGGAGGAACGTTGCCCTTGATTCTTGAGTTTCTCTATCACAGGAAGCGACAAACTCAAACCAAGACTACAGGTCTTTGGGTAAGATTTCCTCACAGGTCCCTACTTCATTATGCATGCTGTAGTTGTATTGTCTTGGGAAAGGCGCGTGCAAACATTGGAATGATTTCCGCACAGGTCCCTACTTAATTATGCATGCTTTAGTTGAATTGTCTTGGGAAGTGCGGGTGCAAACATTTCTTGTACGGCTACAGCATGCATAATGAAGTAGGGACCTGTGCGGAAATCTTACCCAAACATTTCTGAGAACGAAACTGTACGGCTACAGGATGCATAATGAAGTAGGGACCTGTGTGGAAATCTTACCGGTCTTTGTAATTCACCATATACACAACGCTGATTTTACACGTTTATAGGACCCTTTCCCTCACTGAAGCGAATACGATATCAACCTGAGAACAAAACTCAAAATACGTAATCGTTCGGTCCAAATATTTGGGAAGTTATCACCAAAGGGAACTAGTTTTCATATCCCTGTAAATTACAGGAAGCTTCGTAAAGAAAACCATAAAATAATAGACAGAAAACTGATTAATATTACAGCAAGAACTGAGAAAAAGTGAGCTCGCGGTCGAGCAATGCCCACGCGGCATAATTTACTAGCCTCACAGTGGAATATTACAAAGTTGCTACCGAGATCTGAAACAATTTCTGCACGCCGTCAACGATACAAATAGACAATTCGAACTTACCGGTGCCTTGTAAGCTTTACGTCACGGTATAGAGAAGAGAACTTCGATTAGCTCAAAATTGCAGACAACTGATTTCTGAAGAAATCAATGGAGTACCAAGTATGCTGTACACGTGAAGTCTCAATCGTAGCGCGCTTTCATTGGTCGAACAGAAACCTTGTTTTTTGTGCCAAATATCTGAATAATTCCGCAGATGAACAATTTCAAATAGTGATGCTTTGCAACATAATAAGACGGGGCAAGCATTGAAATAGAAATACGAAATAGAAATATGAAATAGAAATATGAAATAGCATGTAAAAGACGTAAAGGCGCAAACTCATGATGGTGCAACCTCCTTTCCAGGCGACTTTCTCGAGTGTCCGAGCGTGGGGAGGGGGTTGGGGAAAAGATCCCCAGGAGGTTGGGCGAGGGTATGGCTGGGTAGAGAAGGGTATAGACCGAATGCATAAATGGCGGCCAAAAATGTATTCTTTTGTTTATATGCTAATTAAAGTCACTAACCTCGCTCTCAAGCAACAATTCTTTTGAATTTTGTCCATGCAAACGGTGCTAGTGAGTCTAATTAGCACATACACAAAAGAATAATTTTTTGGCCGCCATTTATGCATTCGGTCTATGACCTCGCCTACTCCCCCCTTATCATTACTCGGGCTACCTGTGGTAGCGCGAGTCTAGGTTTCGGTTTCCTATAAGTCTATCGACAACGTCGAGAATGAGCAAGCCTGCGCTGCTCGCGGTCTGCGGTGTCCCTGAAGGCATGAAAGCGAGGCGCCTTATTTCAAAATCATCCATGGATCTTTTCTTATTCAAACTCAAGTTTTTTTTTCTACGTGGTCGTGTGGAAAGAGATTAGCGGGAACAGGGCCAATAAGGCTAAATCGGAAGAAAAGTATATCCCGCGATTGAGGAGTAATATTGTTGTTTTTCCCACATATCGCTTCTTCGCCTTCGATAACTTGGAATCAGATGAATGGCATCAAGTTTCACGACTGTTTTTTACCGTGGGAACCAAGAAAGCTGATTGGTCAACATTAATTTGATTAGTAAACAAACCCAACTATCACTGAAATTTCTGTAAAACCTTAGAAAACTTTCTGATAAAATCGCTCAGCTTAAACACGACGTCGACAACAATTACGGTGCGATATACAGTCTGGTAGGTTTTTTTGCGGTCGTGGAACCAACCATATAGTATACAATATATACAAAAATTAGGTGTAAACCCACATTCACGTTTTTCGAAGCCGTATTATCACGTGTAGCCCGAGTGAACGCTCCCGAGAGCGTCTAGTTATTTATAAAACTAGACGCATATCTGCGTGAACTGGGGCTTCCTTTCTTTAGAAACGCTAGTCATCTTTGCAACTTAGCACTTGAAAGCGTGCTTTGTACTTCCACACAAAAACTTTCCATCAAACTTAATAATGTTTCACCTGGAGCAGGTTTAAGTAATTTTCAAATACTCACGTGCAAAAACTAGGAACTGTAGGGAAAAAAAACAGCTAACTAAGATTTGATACCAGTACACATTCGTTAAGCTTTGCGTTCAGTTCCAACCATTGTGCCGACTTTGTGTTGAACATGTCAAAAAATCGGCAAACATGGTTCGTACAACTTGTAACAAACAAAATGCAAGGACATTTCAAGAATTTTTAAGGACAAAAACTAGTTTTCAAGAACAGAGTTCTATTGAAGAAAGCGGAACTCTTTGTCCCCTTTTCATGCATTCAACTAAGTCAAGTTATTTCAACCTTAGCTGATGAAAGAACCCAACACCAGAGGTCTGATGCACAAAATGAGGCCCCATTAGGGGTTTTAGGGATACGGCATATTTGCGAAAAAAATTATAGGGATACGGGATACTTCGGGGAAAAATTATAGGGATACGGGATATTTAGAAAAGAGATAGTGGCATATCGAACGTCAAAGTTTTCTTTTTTGACAGAATAAAACAGGTTAATTGATCAATATGAAAGACGCGAAAAGAAAAAAAGTACTTGAAAATGCGAATTAATGTGTTTCCCTAAGAAAAAACATTGTAATCATCATTCAAACCCTATTTGCACTTGATTTCTATTTTAAAGTATGAAACCGCACCGGAAAATGTTATACACTATTTGGTAATCGGACTTATCACATGCAGTGACGTCATCAGTATTAACTTGAATTATAGGGATACAAACTACAGGAATTAATGGGATACGGGATATTCAGACCCCCCCTAATGGGGCCTCCAAAATGGAGGCAAAGAACACTTATTCACGTTGTTTACCAATATTTTTAGCTAGTTGTTTCCTTATTGAAAGTCATTGTGGACAAAAGCTCCTTAACAAAATCATTAAAATCACCAGAATAGTGACAGGGCATATAAGGAAGACTAAACATCAAGGACTTTTCAAGACCAAGTAGAGTCAAGGACCTTTCAAGACACCTGCTAAAATTCATGACCTTTTTCAAATTGCACGAACCATGGCAAAGGATTCTGGACTCTTTTTGCACCGGTGGCCAAGCTTAGCATCCAGTTCATCAAATTCAAGGCGCGTAGATCTCAAAGCTTGCATTTCAGGGTTCATTAAATAACTAAAAATATACGCTCCTTTTGATTCTTTTTTCACCTACTCTGGTTGGTCTCGGGAAGAAATGTAAGCGGAAGACAAACGCCATATTTTTCGGTAAAGTGGGATTTGATCATAAGCCGGCAACTGGCGAACTCCGGCGGCTACTCTCCACAACGGAGCCGCCTACTATGGCCGTTTCACCTCCCGTTTTTTGCGTGTTTTTGGAAAACATTCCATATATTCTAAAGGCAGTCTTCAGTAAAGGTTTTTTCGTTTATATTTTGTCTCCTTTTTGGTTGCCAAGTGATTTTTGTAACAAGTTCTAACAATTCGATCAACAACACGATCAGTTCGCTGTCCGCATTGTTGAATAGACAGAAGGAATATTGGTGACAAATCTGCCTCGACTATAAACACAGGAAAATGAGTAGAAACTGCTATTTTTAGCTCTCAACTGTAGGATCTTTGGCACTTAATTTGCTGGGGCTACAGAATGCTGGAAATCGATTTTCGGGGCTTCCAGGTGTCAAAACTTCTGGGGGGGGGGGGTGTGCCCCAGACCCCCCTAGTGGACGGGGCCAGAGGCCCCTGAAAGTCGGAGCCGCCTACTTGTGCCCTAATATTCGCCTACTTCCGAAATTCATGAAATCCCTGGTACACGAAGAAAATATTCCGTTCATCCAACGAAGGTTGCATGTTGTAACCAAATAAATTTTGATATTCAGAAGTCCTCAAAATTACAGCAAATCAAGTTTATAATAATTCACGAGTCATATTGTTAAGGGACTTTCATTAAGGACCTAGAATAAAAACATGCGTAGATAAAAACCCGAGAAATTCAGTAACAGATTCCGGTACAAAGTATTGATGTGGTATAAAATTCTCAGCTCCGTTACCGAGTCTCGTACGATATTTACTTATTCAATCCAAAAACTAGTTTCAATTGGCTACCGAACCCATCTAGTGGAATGGTTAACCCCGTGACCAATACAGATTCCAACAAAATCAAACCGAAATCGGTTGCTTGAAGCCTTATAAAATGTCAGTGGTAGAACAATACACTAGAGCTGATCTCTAGCGCATGCAGCTTGTCTCCCAACGACGGGACAAACTTGCGAGACACGTTTTAAAAACGAATACCGTGGAGAACTCGACATATTAAAGGCATTTAGCGACTTAAGCCCTGAAGAGGCCGAACTAACAACACAGCAAAGTTGAATTACTGATTACATGATGTCTCTCGTCTTTCATAATGTGAAAGGCATACAACGCTGCGCTTTGGCGAGACGCCTCAGTTTCAACACACTTTACATACCTACTATTCAAGACGTTCGTAATAATTTAATCTGGAGAAAAATATGGTTATATGTGGTCCATTACTTCCAGATATCAAGTGAAGTGTACAGTACAGACAGTAGTAGTATTAAGGCTACCAGGTGTAGAGACCCTAAGCCAGCTTTCGGGTATCTTCCTCATGTTAAACTACACAGTAGTCATGAATACAAGCATTTCATCAACCATTAACCCACCCAAGAAACCCTCGACTCTAAGGCGTTCTACACAGTTACTTAAGTTCAAAGCAGCTATTGATACCGAAAACGGAGACTAATTCAAAGATGCCTTTCTTACTTAACACGCAAGTAAAAACGACCATAATCAATACAAAATACTGCTGCTTTAGTTTTGAGTGCGACTGAACGATCACATGTATGTATTGGAAAGGGACACGGCAAGAAGTATACAAGGAAATAGCCACTAAGAACTTAAATGTGAGTAAGATATTACAGAGTTCTAATAGCCTACAATATTTACTAGGGTAATAACTGCTGTTCTATGAAGCTACAATTAAGTCCAGCAACGTGTGACAAAGGCTAAAGGCAATGCTCCTTTATATGATGAGGCAACTCGTGTACAGAACCTCAAGATGCAATCTTCCCAAGTGAAAGGGTCGTAACATGTGCACTTGGTTAGAACACTTGTTGTTCGTGCAGGGCTTGATAGAACGTGCCTTGATCCCCGCGTGACTAAGGACGCTTATCATTTGCCAGAACTGGCCGGTCAGACCAGTCCATTTGCAAAGAGAATTCCACTATCAATCAGAGCTGTCCAGCCAGATCAGTTTATTTCTACATAACATGTATAGCGAACACAGGTTTTTGGCGAAAACTCTCAAAAGAAGCCTACTTCATCATTTTCAATTTGACTTGCCCGGCTGGTCAGTTCTAACTTTTGGTAAGCGTCCTAAGGATTGGCATCGGATAGAAACTAGACTTAAAATAAGCAAAAAAATCTTGAAGGAAAGCTTGAAAACAAGTGTTTTCCGTGGCCGAATTCTCTCAAAGATGCTCGCTGAATGATGATCAGAGAGAATCAAGTTAACACAAGCTTAGTTTGAGGACGCCAAACAAAGCACATTGAAAACCACCAAGTGCAGTATTTGCGACCAATCACCTTTAAGGGAGATAAGTAACTGAAGAGCAACAGCATGCACGCCTAAAACTCGCTTAAAAATTACAACCCTCTACGACGAACACCAATTACAGCTACCGTTGTGCAACAAAATAGAAACCAAAAAGGCAGATTCAAGGTGCAAAGAAGCTTGGTTGACAAATATTTCTAGAGCCTGCCGTTACCGAATTAAATCTGTGGACACAAGAGTTAATGTTACATTCAAGCAGTGCCACACGATTCTACGACCAGGTACCACCCGGATGATTTGCCTTCACAAAATTGCTCAGAACCTTGGGTGGCCATGAAGCAGAAAGTACCAAAAGTACACCTGGCATGCCACAATACTGAAATATTATGATATACACGATAGTGAGTGGGTAAAACAGATTCAAGAAACCAAATATAATGTTAGCTAAGTGTCAAGGCAGCAGTTGGACAGCTGAGTGTGAAACGCAATTTTCATGAAGAGCTCAGCAACTTCGAATCCCAGACGAAGCTTCCTCTCAGCTGTACGGTGCCTGTCTCCTGGGTGGAGGGGACTGACAGCGTTCTATAGCTTCCAGGATTTGCATCTGAGCGCGCTATAGTAATACAACAATATCGTTTCAATAATTACAGCCATCAAGTATCTCAAATGATAAGGTCACATTACAACCAGTCGTAGGATCACATATAGCATGGAACACAATGCCCAACTATAACATCCAACACAATACCAAATTCAACATTAAACATGGGGCCAACGCTTACCAATGTGGTCATAATTCAACTATGACCACACTGGACAGCTGATTAACTGGAAATCTGCTACCAGATCATGAAAGATTTTCTGCGATTGAAGTTGTTTTCTGAGGAGAAGGAACGAGGGGACGATTAAAAATGTAACAAACTCGAACGTAAGCCAAACCACTCGGAAATAATACAAGGGTTTTGTTGGTTAAAACAACAACAACAACAACAACAACAACAACAACAACAACAACAACAGTCATGCAAAATCTGTCGCCTCCCAACTCTATTCAACTTTCACTACGGCCTTACCACGCGATATTTCACACCATTTCGCAGTATAATTGATAGAACAATTTATCGGTAATCCGATAGGCCCAGTACAATGCAGACACATCTTTGAACTCGTTTGCGGAAATACAAATTTGGACCTTTATTTAGCTTGGAAAACTGCTGGGGGTATTTGCTCTTGAACGTCAACGGTTGCGCCTTATTTTCCCTGAGCTTCGCTTCGGGTACTCCGCTCGCTCCTCGAAATAAAGAATGTCCTACGAGAAACACTCAGCATATTTCTGCGCCAAAGAAAGGCTGGATATCCGATGTATCGCGTATGGAAGGTGAAAAGATTTTTTCGTAAGGACGCGTGGTTTTAAAGGTTTGTGAAATTATTGCGCACTTCTGAACTTAGGCACCCAAGGGAATAATTAAAGGACTGATTACAATGCAGTTAAGAGTTTGCTGAACCTTGACTATAACAAGCACTCCACTGGTCGATCATTTCTTTTCTGTAGTGTTACATCAATTTCAAGCTCATAACGTCAGCCTCCTTTTTACCTTACGGTGGAATAACTTACTTTATCAACTTGTTTGATAATACCAAATTTCTCCATTAGTCAGTGTTCGGTGGGTGCTCTTGTTGTGAAGCTTTTGTGGTACAAAACAAGAAATAATTATTGAAATGTGTTGTAACCTCACCTGACCAGTGGCAAAACTTTCTTCAAAAATTATTACAGCCTCCTTGTTTTCTGTATTTTCATTACTTGTTTCAACTTTTATACGTACACCAGTTTGTTTCTGTAGTTCCTTCACCTGCCACAACAAAGCCAATATTAATAGTGCATGTAATATCTATAGTGGTGTAATTTTCTTTTTGTCATACAAAATCTAGTGGCGTACTGAGTACTAAATGAGGGCAATTCGACAACATCCAGTTATGTCGCGCGTGTGGATATCACTCTTACCAATTTGCTACCACTAAGTATCCCACTCAATTCTGTATAATAAAACTTGTTATCTGGTCACTGTAAATTTGTGCAAAGGTTTGCATGTACTTACATTATGTCCATCTCTACCAATGAATCTGCCTATAAAGTTTGGTTGATCCTTATTTCCTTTCAGTGGAATAAACATTTCTGTTTTCAGTTTCAGTTCACCGACAGAATCAGAGTTGGTTTTATAACCTTCTTCAGCCAGCTTGCAGTAGACACAATGTTGAGCCTAGGTAATGAACCAGGTCAGTAAGAAAGTAAGTAAGTAAGTAAGTAAGAAAGAAAGAAAGAAAGAAAGTAAGAAAGAAAGAAAGAAAGAAAGTAAGAAAGTAAGAAAGTAAGTAAGTAAGTAAGTAAGTAAGTAAGTAAGTAAGTAAGTAAGTAAGTAAGTAAGTAAGTAAGTAAGTAAGTAAGTAAGTAAGAAAGTAAGTGAGTACCACCAGAAACCCACAAGACTTATGTCTTTATGGTACCACCCTGCTACGATGGCTTCAAAACAAAGGAGATTCATTGAATTTTTGTGATTCTGATGACAAGTAGATAAAGTCAAATGAGTTTAAGCACTGTTTTGAATGTGACACAATTTCATCATAACTTACGAAGTATTGCTGTAAAGGAGTTCCAATAATTTCAATGTATCTCTCGGGTGCATCACGATCCTTAGGAAGGACATGAACCCTACTGGCTCCACTAAATTTCTTAATGTGGGCAAGGTTGGATGCCTTTTTACCAATAAGAGGGCCAGCAAACTTGGAAGGAAAAGTCAAGTGAACTTTCACAGGCACCTGGAAGAGACAGGAAAAATTGCTCTGTATAGGTATTTCATTTTCATTTTTTTTTTGCTTCTGTTTTTTTAAATTTTTTATTGGCAATACTCAAAAGTTACATCACATTTCACTAATTTACACATTACAATGCTATTTTTTAAGGAACACTGTGGTTAATCCACAAAAAATGTCAGATGAGTAAGTTGGCTCTGACAATGAAATGGAGGGATACCCATATGACCTTTCCAGTGGGTAGTCCGTTAAGCAACCATGGGGTGGGGGGTGGGGGCTCTCCTTTTAGATGGCCAGTCCTGGTGGCCTTTTACATCAGGGAACATTAAGTGGTAAATTCTTGGCTCCTTTCTTTTGACAATTTGCAAGAAATAACTGATATTTCCTTTTTCAACACCCTACAACCACCCATTAATCATCCATTTCAAACATGAAAGTCATTTAAAGCAACCCAAAATAGAAACAAAACACCATATAATTTTGCAAACAATTTACCTGTGCAAGATGCATATAGCCTTGAGAAACATTTCCAAATACACCCTGAAACCAGTGAGGTAGGAACGGATTGTTCTGGGATGACAACAGTCAACAACATTAGTTTATTAACGTTCATACAGTCATGATTGCTGACATCCAATATGGTGACAATTTGATGCAATTTATTTTTCAATCTCTTCCAACAATCTGTATTAAAGGATCCTACAGCTATCTGTACCTCTATTTTTTTGTCACATAGTGGTTTTGATATGCTACTTAGATATTTCGTTATCATATATCAACATATTCCTCGATGTAAAATTTGCTATAATTAATAAAAAGAACAGAACAATATTTGCTTATTTAAGTTTGCTCTGCTTGAAGCAAAACAGTGGTTATTGCCCTGTTATGTTTTCAACTGTCTATGCAAGAGAAAACTTTCCTTGGAATTTAGTGATGTCCTCATAATTCATAGGCCTTGTGCTATAGTTGGTGCATTAACACAGAGACCAATATTACTACATGTGAAAGCACAATGTTATTAACAGTAATTCAGTAACTTTTGCACTCATTAGCTGCGACACCTTTTCTAACAGCCCTCCAGTGAAAATTTAAAATGATGGTCTTGCAGAAACTCACCGGTGGACTGTTGAATGTCGGACCTCCCATCTGAGGCCAAGGAGGTTGACTATGGTGTGGCATAAACACAGTCTGTGGGCTTTGCCAAAATGGCTGCATTAAGACAAAAAGGTACAAATAAACGTGAGCCTGCAGAGCTACATACAGATGCAGTTTAGTGAAAAACCAACAATACTAATCAGATACTGCTTCAAAAATGACTGTTAACATGAATCTTCCATGTTCCTATAAAAGCAACTATATTTGAACAGGTATATGTCACTTAGGCCGTTGGGCCTGCAAAGGTTGAGTATACAACTGCAATGATAACTATAACTATAACTAACTTTATTATATCACATTCAGGATATCTCCAATAAAAAAACAGATTACAAAAATTATTTACATTCGATTATATAGATAAAAAGAGAATACAATAAACTAAAAGAATACAATTACTGCAATTAAGATATTTTGCCGCAAGGCAATATCGCGATTAGCTAATAAATACTTTACATGTTCACTTATCACTAATTCGATTAAAGATATGCTCAGATAATTGCCAGAAGCCATTAGGTGAGTCAGGTTTGAATAACTTAAAATGTTCAATAGTGGCCTTAAAGGTGTTGATACTTGATGCATGTTGCACGTTCAATGATCTTTCACTTATTAAATTGTTCAATAATCTTTACTGTTTTTCAGAGCAGTACACGGTAATTCACCTCAAATGAGCATTATACAAGACCACTATAGGTTAATGTGGAGACTTTATTTGATTCAATATATCTTTGAGTTGACATCTTCCTTAATGTCTATTGTGTCTTCTGAGGCAGAACATTGTTATAAAAAAGAGAACCTACATTGATCAATTTTGGGAGAGACAGGGTCAGTATATTGAATACCTCAAGGTAAGACAATTAGATATTAGATATTATTTTAAAGACACTGATGGAATACCAGGATTTTCCTTTTACTAAAAATCATATCTTCATCACATGCAGTGAAGATACATGTGAGGATACTGGTGTCGTCATGGTTACTAACATGATAAGCCAATTACAAGAGAGCTTTGCTCACTTGTGAGAGAGAATTTCAGTACTCGAAGATAAAATTGGTATCCTCAAGTGGCCAAGTAATATCCTCTAATCAGTAAATATTTATCCTTAATAAGACCCAATCCTAGAATATGTCAACATACCATTCCTGCACATTTTAGGAGCTCATAGGCTCTACCACTGATCAAACTTTCTGCTTCGCTGCATTTTAACAGAGCATCTTCCTCAGCTTGACTTAACATGGTGTCTTCATTTAAAATCAGTTGTTCTGACGGAAGCTGACACTGCACAGTTATCACTCTATCCATTGGATTAAGAGGGTTATAATCTTCCCTATAACAGAGGGTGCATAGAGATCACTCAGCACTCACTTCATCTATAAAATCCACAGTGTATGGCATAAAACCTTTAATGCAAGTTACACAATAACAGCAGCAGCAGCAGCAACAACAACAACAAAGCAACACAAACTTACCTCAATGCTTTAACAGCGACATCTGGAGTTTGTTGCATGATCCTTTTAAGCTGAACATGTCCCCTTCCTACAATACAGCAGGAAAAAAAATCTCAAAATGATAAAGCACAGGTCTTAACAACAGACTTAGGTAACAAAAACATCCTCATGCATTTTGTGATGTGATAAAAACACACAGAATTAAGTACAATATGGATTAGAGGTTTATTTCACATTGTACATTACTTTTATTGCATACCAATTACTCGAGCAGCAACACCGCTGTGAACCAAAACCCGCATCATGATACTTGAGCTGTTAAATAGTAACACAAAGATACCCGTAGTCATTATTTCAGGGTTCACATTGTTTCTATACCATTAACTGAATCCCTAGTAAAAAAAAAAAATTAAGCTAGACGTAATAACAGCCTACCACAACTGACCTGTTACCTGCTACTAGTCATATCACAGTGCTAACCTTCATCACTTTCAGGATTGCAAGGTATATATATAGTTTATAAATGTTTTACTAATTAATTATCCACAAAACAAAGCGGAATAAAGCACAATACAGTGTATATGTTACAGGTTAAATATGATTTCTGGTTAAATTTGATGTAACCTAGGTTGGTTTGTAATTTCTGTGTCTGGTATTCATTATTAGAAATATAGACCAAGAAATTACAAATCAACCTGGGTCAAATCAAATTTAACCTGGATCATATTTATTCAAAGATAACAATTGACAGCAGCAGCCTGCATAGATATATACCTTCTTTTAGCTGGGTCAGTCTCAGCACGCATTATCCTGTGAATGTTTAAATTTGCTTCAGTGCACTGTGCAGGATTGCCTACAATTTCAACAACCTAAACCACAGGAAAGAAAGTCTTTTTAGATGGTGATAATTTATACTATGTACCTTACATTTTTTAACTTTAAATTCGTTTCTTGAAATAACAACATGAACAAATCAGACCTTTGCAAAGGGACCCTTTTCATCTTTCTTGTGAACAGTAATGCTGCAACGTTGACAAAGAATAACTTGTTAACAAAGCAAACTTAACGACTGTGAAAAGTTAAAGTGACTTGGAAGAAGAGTCTTGTCGGTATCGTTGCCTTGCCAAGTACGAAAGAAACAGTGCCTCGAGACAGTTCACTCCACTTACAATGCATTCAAAGAATCTATCAAAAAGAAAGCGTTCAGTACAACTTACTCTGTCCTTGTTTTTTCTGTGAGATCTTTAATTTTCTTTCCTTCCTTCCCAATAATGGCTCCCACCATTGTTGGGGGAACAAGAATCCTAGAGACAACACAGATGCAGGTTATAAAATATTACATAGATTTAGGCAAACCTAAAAGCGGAGCTCCTCACACAGTCCCTCCAAAAATGCTTGAAAACTTGTAGGAAGAACTCAGCTTTATGCTTACGTCCCTCCAAAAACGCTTGAAAACTTGCAGGAAGAAATTTTTTCCTCCAAAACCGCTATGAATAATCCGTTTCTTCAGCAAAACATTGTAGACTGCTGTAGACTGCTGGCTGTACTGTAGGTTGTGTAGGCGCGGCAAGCCGCGAAAAGCGCGCGAAAAACAAAGCCTCGTTTCGGTTTAACACCTTCTAAATATCCCGGATGACTATGGCCGCCATGTTGGGGCAACGTCGTCGTCGTCGCTAGGCGCACGCGCCCGCGAGCCATGCCGCTAGCCACGATGACCATGAAAACTCAAACGCATGGTTTTCTCAATTTCTATCCTCGCACGGTAGTTATGGGGCTCCGCTCTGCGGCTCTTCGAGCCGCTGTGGAGCTCCGCTATTACAGCAAAAATCTGTATTAAATAGTTACCATTAAGAAAACAACATAGCTTTTAATGTAAGTTCAGAGCCTCTTATTTGCCTTAAGTAATAGTCTGTGTCTCTTGGTTGTCTATTATGGGAAGGTCTTGGCTTTCCAGATCTTGTTCCATTCCTTCTGTCTCTTCCACTGTCAGGGGACTGAGAATTTCTGGTATCAGACAAGTCATCTTCTTCGCCTACATAAGAGAACTAAAATGACAAACACAGAAATTAACCTATGCAGTCTGAAAGGTAGACTTACAAGAAACCAAGCATAAACTCTGCATCAGTCATAGCCAACAAATGACTGGACACAACACTTCAGCTATGGAGGGGGCACAAGTCTATAATTATTGTAAGTAAAGCAACATCCTACAGAGCAATGATAGATTACTTGAAAATCAAATGGGTAATCAAGTAATCAAGTTGATTAAAAGCTTGTAACTGCACTAAATCTATCAAAATTAATTATGGCAAGTTTCCACATACACAATAAGCAAAAGATAAAGCAAGATTTATAAGATATCTTGGGCTAGACAACTAAGGGAACCAGACTTGAAAGCAATGTTCATAGAGATGGCAAAGAGACAGAAATATCAACAGCAGAATGCTGCTGTGACAACAAAACAGAAATGACAAAATGTAGGCAGAGGCACAAGATGGCATGAAAGCACATTGAATGACAGAGATCTTGAAGTCTACAGCTTGTAACAAGGCAAAATAGTTTTTAAAACAAAGAAATGTGGCTGTCTTGAAAAGGGTTACTTTGTCATGCAACTGTTTCAACTTTAAAGACAGTTGCAAATTCAAAATACATCACAGCCATACACTGGGTCTACAAGGTTTGTCTTAGCAGTGTTCAGCAAATCATATTACTTACTTACCCTACCCATTAGGAGTAATTTCAGGGAGAATTGGTGTCACACTAAGATTCACTAGTCTTTAATCATCCCTTGCACTGCTGGTCTCAATTCAATCAACCATGTGCCCTCGGTTCTACTCATGCATATTTAACGAATATATAGTGTTAAGTTGTCCACAAGATTCTAGATTCTTCTGTTGTTTAGACTCATGACAAGCACAAGCAGCCTGTAAGAAACATTTAGACAGCTCAACTATATTCGATTCCTGCCAGCCACAGAACACATTACCCATAGCAGATGATAACACTATCAAGATAATTCTTTACCTAAATTGATTCACATGGGTGTTCAGGAAAATTTCCATGAATATTTTATGTTTCCTACAACATATCTTTTGAACTCATTTAAAAAAACAGCAAGGTTTAACTGAACTACTTTTGCCAAGCTTGGACTAAACAAAATTTTTATTAGATCAAGTTCAGCCTTAAAACCTGTCACGAAAATTGATTCTAAAAGGTGATGGCATCATCCTTTACGTTTCTAAACAGACAAGTGCTGTGGTGTTTACTGAATTAATTTTCAATCTGTTGTGTTATTTTATAATCCAACTACCGATAAATTGCACATAACTACCTTAAGTCAAAAAGACATGGGCAGTCAAACTAAGATAATTAGAAGGAACAACTGCCATCCAAGGACATCATTGCCAGAGGAACCCAAGTTGTCACAGAAATATTTGAACAAGTCTCCATGGAGCTGGTGGTTTAGGGTGGCAAGACTTTCATACAAGGGGAAATGCAAATAACATCAACAATCATGTACATATCACTGACCTTGGCCTTTAGCAAAAGTCCAAATTCAAACAAGTTTAAATATATTCCAGAGTATTTTTCTTGAAAAGATATTTTATAAGTGAATTAAACTGCGAGAGCATGGCAGAGAATATGCAGGTGTTTAGCCTATTTAATACTTTCGTTAAAATGGCAATTCCTTACTGTTAATCCCATCAGACAATAATTAGACAATATGTTCTACAATTATTGGTCTGACTTCCAAACAAAACCAGCTTAGCATGCAGACATTCATTCTCCAGAGACTAGTCTTTACGCTTGTTGAAGGAATCTGGATTTATAGAGCACAGGAAGCCATGAAACTTTAACTTAATTTCTGTCTTCAAACAATGTCTCTGACATCCAAGATCTTACTTTAAAAATATACAGAGACAAAGGTAGATATTATTTATGATAAATAAAGATATACCTATAAGCAAGAGGAGCAATGGAGCCCTAAGCTTGGGGGCTCCAAGCACATTTCATTGACATATTGCTGGAACAACATTCTGGGGAAGGATCTACAAGAAAGGAACTTCTCACTAGACACAAGCAGTACTTATAGTGAGGCACAAATGCAGAAGTCCAAAACATTTGGTATCTAGACTTTTTTGCTGCATGTGTTTGTTTCCTAACAGGGATGTGCGGGTTTGTACATGGACGTCAGTCAAGCTGTTATCAACAATTGTCCCTCGATTTACCTGATTTGCTGCTGACGGTATCTGCTCCAACCCAGACCCAACAGCCCTGTAGAAGCAAGTGCAATAAATATCAATGACACATCCTAATGCTGAATGATCTCAATATAGCTGTCACACAACAACATAAGGATGTATTACCAAAGTTTTGTCCACAAATATTAAACATATAATATTCCCTATCAACTAAATTCAATCTAAAATGTTACATGTACACAAACGTATAGCACTCAATTGCCATCGGGGGAGTTATTACTTGGATTTGGGAGTGAAAGAGTTCCCTTGAAAATGGAAATAATCATCTAGCTAGGTGGAGGATGCTTCGTGCAGTCTTTTGCAGAAGCCAACATCCTGCACATTGTTGCCTGACTTGTCAGGAATCTTACAAAGCATCTTTCTGGTTCTAAGAATAAAGATGAACTCAAGGATAATAAAAAAATGTAGCCATCAAATAAGTGATGCACTAGTGGGAACGAAGCACCAAATATTTGGGGTGTCATATGGATTGCGTTACACCCCATAAGATAATAGAGAAGCTGGCATTAACTGTTAATCCCAACAAATGTTAAGCATAACAAATGTAAAGATGTACAGATGTTGCGATAACTCACAAAGGTAAACACGCTGATCATTGCAAGGTGCCTCTAGTTTCAAAATAAATGCAAAAAATTGATTCCACGGAGCGAGAGCCCAGATGCTAAGAAAGCTAATTGAGGATGCCAGTTAGCAGAAAAAATTATACCAACAGATAAAAAACAATTAGCCACAATAGTTTTCTAAAAACCAAAACATGCTCTACAAATTATCGCATACAAGGTATCACTGGCATGTAACCTCCTTAGCTTTACCATTTCCACAGTTTAGTCAGACTTCAGAGACTGCTTGTTTGATCTATCTTGTCTACACTAGCTTCATTAAAAATGCACAAAATGTTTGGCCTCTGATACAGGTCACCATACTAGCACAGATAAACAGACGGATCTCAGTTTGATTTCACTGCGCTGATGTTGCCCTCCAGACAGATGGTATTTACACAGTACCGCCGCTTCAGACAAAAAAAATTACTCCTCTACTGTATCAAAATGCCCTTGAGGTTCAAAACAAAAAGGAGAGAAATTTGTGATTAAGAACAACCATATTTTTTACTAAACATCAGCAATAAACCTTGACTCTAAATATTGACGACAATTTCCTTGATTGGTCCCCAAGACATCATTCATTCTATATACTTTGTACAACTTCCAATTTTTTAGTTTGTTTAGTCTTCACTTAATGCAAATCCAGCAAGAAACATACCACTAAAAAAACATGTAATGGTTAGAATCAACCACTGCTATTACAACTCACCCTTGTGGTTCCTCCCGTCCAGAAAAATCCATTACACAAACACTTTCACCTGCCGGGATCAGGGAAAACCCACACAGCTTATTAGTCATGTGATCAAAACAAAGCAGTGTCACTAATCTAGTTTAACGCTGCAGTTATGATTTGCAAAAAGACTTTTCAAGATAAAAAAGTGGTTCTTGTATCCAGTGAAATCATTTACACATAGCTAATAATTCAAATGAATTGCATATTACCTACTCTTTTTCTGTACTGATTAATTATAACCTGTGACTCGTGAAAGCGGCTTTGTGACATTGTCCAGTGATACTTTGTTTACGATTGTAAAAAGGTGTACTTGCAGACGGTATATTAAATAGACATATGTGTTAGAAGATACAATAAGATAAGACAAATTAACAAAAGTTACTTCCAGAAAATCTGTTTTTATGTCAAAACATCAGGGGTGAGATCACAGCCTTCCGTTTGATCTGAGTGTAAATACCTGTTAAGGACCAACACTGTCTAGACTTCGTCTTGAAGTTAAACCACATAATGCATTTTAGCACATTGTTTCAAACACAAAATTTGGATTTAAAGTTATCACGACTTCCATTCTTCCGCTCAGCAAGACAAATTCACAGTTGCACTTAATTGCAAGAAAGATTGTTGTCATACATTAAGAATCAACCCAATAAGTACTTGGCTTAGGTCTAGTATTTAATGCTTGACAAAACTTGTCCTAAATTGTTCAAACTGAAATGCACATCCAATTAGACTGTCAATTTCATGTTTTCTCTGTAAAAGAGTCACAGCTGTGCTTCCTCAAGCTATGGAAAAGAGGGATAATGTGTAACCTACATCCAGCGACTGACTGGTGAGTTTACAGTGTTTACAGTATGTTTTATCAACAAGTGTTTGTAATGTGAAATACACCACTACATAATGAAGTCAAGAAGTACCTTTCAGCTTCACCTTCAAAAATGCGTTTGTTGCGAAATACTAAGAGTTCAATATATTACAACAAACTCCTTAAATCTCTAGTCTTCAAGAAGAAGTAGAATTATGTTTGCGTGTTTCTAGAGAAACGTAAAAGCTCAACCTCAAAACTGTGACCTGACTTGGGAGCAATAAAAGGAAAGAGTAGAAACCTAAATTCCCATTGAAAACTGTGGCCATAGAAGAAAAAAATAATCCCTAGTAAAATTAACTTTACAAATGAGCAATGCATTTCTTTGAACTTGACAGTCGACAATGGGGTTCCATCACCGAAACCAACCCATAGTGCAAGTAAAGATCCATCCTTTTTTTCTTTTTCTAGCCGAAGTCATTGGGGAAATCAAGTTTGAACTTGAGCATTCAATTGCAAAGCAGAAAATAGGTGGATTCATAAACCGTCAATGTGAATTTTTACTTCGGAAGTGACGATTACTGTGCACTTGGGAAGCCGCGCGTTATTCAATTGTACGTTGGTTAATTTCTTTATCGTGTGGTAAGCGGGTGTTTAAAATGGCTTCCACAATTCCTTCCCTTATTATAGGAAAAAGGAGAAGTATAAATAAAGAGGAAGAAATACAGGGAGGAGTGGACGATATGCCTTATACAAAGTAAATAAGCGACCAAATAAATGCCAGTTGACGGGTGAGCACAGATTCAACTTGACCAAGGGATCAACGAATGCTTGGATGCGTGGATATACGAACACAATGCACGGATCGCGAAGTACATATATGGCGCTGATGCAATCTCGTTTAACGATTTATTGCTAGTCTTGGAGGCGACTTTCACTTCTACTCACCTAAAAGAAGAGGGTTACAATCCAAGCTAAGACAGCGTTTTCCTCAGGAAATATTCTATTCTACCAATACTACTCTACAAAGTCCAGTGCAAGACCTAAGAAACAAAATTTACGACGGATATTAGATTAGGTCCGGAGGTTAGGAGCGAAACACCACAAAGTGAGGAATAAACTATAAAGACTTCCCAACAAACAAGTATCGGGTATGACAGACTATTATGCCTGCAGCACAACATACAAGGAAAGAGTTACTTGCTGTCGTGTAAAATGTGAAACTGAGATGCTCAACTAGAACCCACGTTTAGCTTTACGTGGAATTTTTCTTCAAAGACTGTTTGCACGCAATTGTATTTGGAGGGACTTCTTTGCAAACGAGGTCAAGAGCTCACAGGAAAAATTAGAAACGCTTTGAGTGCACTAGATAAGTAATAGAGAACTGCAGTCAAGGTCCTTCTGGAGTAGAAATTCAGTTAAAGTAATTCTACCGACTCGGTTGCCTCGCGATAAAATGCCCCGAGTTGCTACAATGGAGTGTTGTATTAGTATTTGAGCCGACAAACAGTTCGTAAATATATTAAATTAGCTTCTGGAACGAGTTGACGACCACCAGATAACCGGGCAGAACGGAAGGCTGCCCTTTTGATTCACTGCCAAGCGGTTTACTTACGCGGCAACAACTTCTTACTCCATTCACTGACACTCTGTTTCCCGTCTACCACCGCAACGAAACGCAAAGCCCGCCTCAAATGGCCTAACATCGTAAATAAAAAAAAGTGATCAGAAATTGTAGTTAACATACAAAATACAACTACTCAACAGCTTCTAAACACCTCACACAGCTGGGAGCTGCAGAAATAAGAGTTTAGGTGAGGTAAAAGGCTCGTAGTTATGTGAAATGCTGACCTCCAAGCAAGCTTCGAGCGTAGCGAGAGCCAAGGCCACGTGCCGCCGGTGTAACAAGATCACGTGACCCCGTGACATGTGTCATTTGCAGAGTTTTGCAATCATTTTTCTGGTTATCCCATTGGTCAATATTGGGCACGTGACATGTTAGACTCCTTGTTTCGCATTGTATTACCAGTGATAATGTCACAACACCAAAGTTAACAACAGCATTTGACAATATCGTTCAATGTGATCGACAATTTGAACAATGAAGAGACGAGCAAGCCGTATTTATTGTCCTAAGTCGGGCCTCAACCACGAGCAGGCATCAATTAAAGTGTTTCTTAAGGCTGCGGTTAAAACAGCGTTTTTGAGATGTTTTGATTCCCCCTGAACCAATCAGAGTAGTGTTTACGTTGTTTTCTGTCATTAACCATTGATAAAAGCTACAGTGGTATACAAAAGGTGACGGTTTCGCAATGTCTCTCTCCCTTTTAGATACCGTGTAAGAATGACCTCTAAATTTGGTTGAAAACGAATTCTACTCCCGGGCCAGAATAGTTTTTGAACCTTTCACAATTTTTATGTGTACTTCACAAGTTAAGGCCGTTCAAACGAACTAGAATTTCCACGATGAAGGAAATTTTGACTCATTTTGACTCATTCGGTAATGCTTTTAAAAGTGTTTTTTGTTTTTCTTGTGCGGTTTCCATGTTCATATATACTGGCAACAGCTTTCGTCGTAGTGGAGTCAGCGAACAATACTTCTACCACAGTGAAAGCCGCCGGCTTACCGCCCAAATTAACTACTGCTATTCCATTTTCGTTTTTCCAGCCTTTCCTAACCCTATATTTCAAGAGCCTAAGACAAACTCGTGAAATCTTTGACTTGAATTTGTTCCTTTTTTTTCGTCTTTTTCCCCTGTAAGAACTTAGAATGTTTGAAATACGACACCTAAATGCAGCAGCAAAGAAAAGGTAACATTCCTTTTGGTAGAATGAAAATTGATGTTTTTGCTCTCAGTGCCTTTGGGGAACTACATTTACAAATATAACTCGTCATTGTCCACATCTTCGGCCATCAGGAGCGCATCCACTACAAAACAATTTTAATTGACAAATTAATTCTACCAAGGTGCACTTTGTAAAGTTTGAAAAGATGAACGGGACTTTGTTTTTGCCAAAAAATGAGCACATTTCATCAGTTAGTCAGCAACAGACTAGGGCAATCAAACAAATATACTAGTGTAGCCAGGACTATGAAAGTGCTGCGGAAATTTGAATGTAGTGCAAATTAGAACAAGGATTGTATAGACCTTGTGCTGAAATGGTTGTCATTCATTTATTTTGTTCGCCAATGGTGACACTTAAATATATATAGAATAATATGTTACAATTAGAAATTCCAGTTCCTTTGGTTAAAGGCTGCAGGTTTGCGATTCGTTCAAATCGAAGAGATTTGTATAAAAAAAGTTACCCGGAAATACCTTGTGAATATGGGCCGTAACATTAAAGCCCTCAAAATGCTGGTTCAGTTTACCGCGCTGACTAATACACGAAATCATGTTCAGGTCAATAACGTGCGAAAAATCCAATGCACAAATTTTCAGTAAGAAGCACATGTCAGCTGCTGCACAAATGTACAACACTGACATACCACCGAACCAAATAAAAGAAATCATCGAATATTGCGCGAATTCGTGCAAGCCCTGACGAAAAGTTTTCAAAATGCTTGCTTAATTGCATTCCGCGGTGCATTCTGGTCCGATGGAAGCGAAGCTCTTCCGTAGCGCAGAGCATTGCGGTCCGCTGAAAACGGGGCTCAACCTGAAGCGCAAAGCATTGCGGTCCGCTGAAGGCAAGGCTAAAAACCAAGGAAAACCTCAATTTTGCTTACGTTTCTTTTAAATTTTGATTATGAATTGCTTTAATGGTTAAACCTAGTAATAATAATAATAATAACAATAATAATAATAATAATTATAATAATAATAATTATAATAATAATATGTCACTGAACATACGTCTCTACAGAAAGAATGGGAATTTTGAAAGAGAAATAATGGAGAAGAACTGAAGATCCACGTAGAATTTTGTAGACAAGGCAATCCTGAAGAATTCCCGAAGAAGGTTGACAAACTTTTCAATAGCCTGGAAAGATTACAAGAAGACATAAGATATGGTGCCGCATTCATGGATCCTGCAATGCCTGGAGATGGTTGGGGCTATCAAAAATAAGATTTCTATAATCATCAACAGTATGGTGAACTGGTAGACAGTATTAACATCAGAAGAGGAATTTTTCAAGGAGATTCCTTGTCACCTCTACTGTTCACAGTGATCGTGCTGCCCCTGACTCTTATACTAAGAAAGATGAGAGCTGGATACAGGCTCGCAAACGACATGAAGCCAATTAACCACCTACTATTCATGGATGATCTTAAGCTGTATGGAGCTAGCAAAGACCAACTAGACTGACTTATTCAAGTGGTAAGGGTTTTCTCGCAAGATATCAGGATGTCGTTTGGGCTAGACAAGTGTGCTGTCCTGGAAATGAGAAGAGGTAGACAAGTTGGCGGCAGCAGAATAGACCTACCCGATGACCAGCACATCGGTGAAATAGAGGAAGAGGGCTATAATTAAATACCTTGGCATTTTACAGGTAGACGGCAAAGGCTCTCAACAGTAAGATGAAAGGTAAAATAACATTGGAGTATGCCAGAAGAGTCAAGAAGTTATGAAAGAAAACATGTCATGAAATAACTAAATGGAGGAAATTTGATCAGTGGTATCAATACCGACCGGGGCAAAGGGGTAGTACGTTACAGTGCGGGAATCCGGTAGAGTGGACAGTAGAAGAGGTGGGGTACATGGATAGAAGAACTAGGAAGATCTTGGCAATGAATGGCTGTCTGCAAACAGAAGTAATGTTTTGAGGCTGTACCTCCCGAGAAAGGAAGGGAGGAGAGGACTGATGGGCATTGAGGAGTGTGTAAGGAGGGAGAGCAAATCCATGTTACTTAATAGAAAGTACAGTGTGAATGCTTCAAGCTGCTTTGAAGGAGAAGGTGATTGTTGAAGAGGAGAACCTTCAGGACTATAAGAGGAGAAGGAAAGAAGAGAAAGTTAGGGACTGAAAGGAGAAAGCCCTACACGGAGAGTTTGTCCAACAAATATCATATGTAGTTGGGGAGGAGTTCGTGAAGATGGCTTAGGAGACAGAAGGCTTGATCCTGGCATTGAGGTAGAGTTACATTTATATACGTAGGAAAAATGTCCATAAAATAGGTAAAATGTCAGAATGTGATAAAATATATAATTTTATGAAAATACTGTCCTAAAAAGATGAGTCTTAAGTTTTTTCTTAAAAACACTTTAATCGTCACAAGATCCTATTTCGAGTGGCAGGGAATTCCACAGTTGTGGTGAAACTACTGAAGAGTACCTTAATACATAATAATATTAATTATGGAGGTAATAATGAACGTCAGCTAGGAGGTTGCTGTTGGCAGATCTTAATTAAGTTGCATATGCGCAGAGGAATATACCTCTGAATTAGGTTCGACAAATATGAAGGGGCTAAGGTTTAAATATTAACTTAAATATTTAGCTTAATCAGGTAGTGTAGACAGAGATATGGCTGAGGTGGTTCAATTTTATCCTTGGTTCAAATTTTATTTCCTTTGTATCAAACTCATTATCATCAACTTACCATAATCAAAACAAAAGAAAGCCAAATTTGAACCAAGGTTAAAATTGAACCACAACATAGGCATAGCGTATTTCAGGAGGTATAACACGTGTGACCTCTTGTGGTTAAAATGTGCGATATCCAACAGGCCCACGCTGCGTTCAAAAACCCAAGCCGTGCTTAGTCATGTGATGCAGCTTTAACCGACAGTCCGTCTGAGAACCTCAAATAATATGCCGCTCAGCGGTATCGACCACATGGCGGGGTAGGTACGTGGTGTAAGCATCATATAGTGGTTCCCCGTTAGTGAATATATGGCATACATTGCTCTCCATAGCCATACACGATGCTTACACCACGTACCTACCCATGGCGGGGGCTTTATGAGTCGGGTCGGTTTTCTCCCTTACCGCTTGGCTATCTGTGGTAAGTGCATTTGCCGATATCTTTGATTGAAGCTATTACGGAAAGCCGGGAACAGGCGGCACGGCCCAAAAAAGCGCGACGGATGACAGAGCGGAAAGCAGAAAAGTCTAAAAATCCAATAGTATGAAGTATCAATTCTACAAAGGTGTTTTAACAGCGTCTTAGGAGGGACACTTGCCTTCTGGTAAAGTTTTAATGGAACTTCGGAAATAGTTCTCAGTTTTCTGTCGCAAAACTGTGATGGGATTACCTCGGAACAACAACCCAAGACTGCGCACGGGGCAACAAACTGAACGCTTTGAGATTCTGAGGTCGGTACGGTTGTCAAAGTAAATTCTCGGTGCTGCAGGCTTTCACGGAGGAGAAGGACTGGAGGGGAAGAGATGGGTTCAGGGGCGATCAGTTTGAGCGCGAGTCGTAAAAGCGAAAAAGAGGAAGGGTGATGTGCGTTTCGGGGTCGCCTTTCCCTTCCCGCTCCCTTTAAAGGACCCTAGAGGCTCCCTCTATAGAAGCAATTGACAGAGTCAGATGGCAAGTTTTCCCCGGCCCTAGACTGACGTGTACGGAAACACTACAGAGAGTTACTCCTCAGATCTTACAACACAACAACAACGAAGACGCTCGGGGTTTACCGCATGGAGAACTACACAATTTATTCAACTCCGTATTCATATTTCACAGGTGACCTTGTTTTCTGTGAGATTATAAACCTAATTACAAATAAATATATCTCCTGTGCGTGTTAAAAAGGACTTAAGGTTAATCTCTGAAACTATCTTGGTTGTTTAGTCGTTGTTTCCTTGAACTTTTTCGACCTGCTAGACCCTTGCAAGCGCCGCCATGTTGGTGGGTGATGACATCATTGCTAGGTTATTGGATTTTTATTCATCATGATAAACTTTCCACCGCGAATTAAATTGCATTTTCAAACTAAAAAAAAGATGCGAAGCCTTGACAACTGACCTGCTGCAGATGTCAATGATTCGCACCAATGCACAAAGCAAAAACGTCAAGATACTCACCACCAAAAAAAGAGAAAAATGTATAACTAAAAGCGCGAAATTCAAATGTAGTCTTATTAGCTCTGTATGTCAACGTCACTCTTCAGGAACTGATAAGGGAGGCCATGTAACTGATTTTGATAGACATTTACCTACTTTTCAACCGAGATTTGCCTTGAAGGACGGTTTTCTTCGAAATTATAAGGAATTCATTTTAGTCAGAGTTAGCGTTTTAGTGCAGGTTCACAACAACCAGAACATCTACATCTTTTTGGGATTGCACGCGATGGATAAAAACTTTCTGTATAGCTTCATAAACTGCCAAACATCTCAACTGGTTAAAATTATTTATCTTTCGTTTTAGTTGGCGCCTTAAATATAGCTCCAACATGTCTGTAATTTACCTCATATTCCGGCAAGACTACAAAGACACTCCTAGATGGTGCATTGTCGACAAACTTTGATACTTTGCCCGGTATAAGCTTTAACCAGAGCACAAAAGCTAATATCATATTTTTTGGGAAAGGCTACTCATAGATTACCATGCCACCTATACAGTTTTTGAAGTTTTTCATTTAACTTGAGAAAAAAATTGCTAAACAATAACAGGGAACGGACCTCATGTATATATCGAAAACATGTTTCATAACGTCCAGTGTAAACAGTGGATCGGAAGGCAGAGTGAAGAAAAGATCCATGATATCCGTCATATACTAATAAGGCTTCTTTCTCCAGTTCAAACATTCGGTTTTATTTTTCTTCGGCGTTCACACAAGAGCAATGTAGATTCCTTGAAATATCCTGGTTATGGATAAATCCGCCAGAATATCAATTCCGAACAAAACTCGGTGAGATTTAATAAACTGATAGTGGCACATGTTACAGCATGCAGAGGGCTGACACCACAACATCAGAAAGTCTAAATTAGTAGTAGAGTGACCACTGGCAACAAAAAAACTAGTACAATGCCACAAAGGTTCAATTCGTCGTTTCAGTCCGAGTGAATACGCACGACTAAAAAAGTCCACAACAAAGCTACTTTAGGTAAAGAATTTTTTTCTCTTTCCTTTGAAACTGATTTAGTAAAAATGATCTCTATGTATGATAATAAAATAACAGTTGCAGACGTTTATCAAAAAACGGTACATGTATGTAAGTTTTCTAGTTTTGTTTTTGTGTAACTCACAATAAGTATTACTGGAATCGATGAGGCTTTTTTTGACCATCAGCTTCCCTTTTTTTTTGGGAAATTTCTATTCCTGAAAAAAATCTTTGAACCAAACGATATGTGCGGTCCATCGTCAAATGGCCAAACAGGAAGACGTTTCCTGGACAATAACACCAAGAAAATGAGATCGCAATTTTCCGCAAAACGCTAACTCCTAAAACAGTATGGAAATGATGGCAATCAAATGGATTTATCTCTATTCTGACAGCGGCTCTCGTTTGACTATTGTAAAACCAAAATCAAACTTATCACAATGTTGATGAATAAAAGAATGAAGATTTTAACTATCGTATCGCATCGCAATGCGATGATTTACATGAAAGAACGTTCGAACCACACCTTAATAGTCAATGAAAATAAAACAACCAATGGCACAACACTGACACGCTTTCCAACAAGTGGAGTGGTTGCCTTTCTCGTGAACAAACTTTTGATCTTATAAATTTGGTTTCTCTCACGCTATGATAGCTTAAATAAAAACAATAAAAACAGTCATTCAGCGAACTGTTTCCTGAACGTGCTCATTCACGATGACGAGATCAAACTCGGTCACTCGGTTCATAACTGCACTCCAAATGGCAACCGTTAATTCAACGATTCAGCTCCTACAGAAATTTCACTGTGACTGTTTCCTGCACCTTTAGGAAGCGACTATATTTTGCGTTTTTGCTTCCTTCTAAGAGTATTCTGGGCTATTCTAGCTGCTCTCCGAATTCAACTTGGAATAACTGAAACAAAACCATCAGTTCTAGGTCAAATGGTACAATGGCAAGAATGCGCTATTACATCAGGAATCTCTCTCACCTTCAGTAAAGTTTTGTCAAAATACAATATGTTTATCGGTCTCAACTCTCTGGGGACACAACAGGTCTGACGTGATGGCTTCAATATCGTAAATGCTCTTGCGCGCTGAGTGGCACTGAAGAAGGCCAGTGAGTAGCATTGGCCAGAGCAAATATTGATTGCCAACGTTTTTGGCATAACAACAAAAGGAAACCCAATTTCGTGAAAATCAATAACTAGACTATGCACACAGCACGCGTTTGCAGCTTTAGTAGTGCACTCGCCAAGTTCCACTGCCCTTTTTTTTCTGTCTGCATTTACCTCTTGGACGTTTGCTACCAAAAATGGCTTCTGATGTTTGTCGTCTCTTCCGGGTCCACCAACTTGCAAGGTACTGTTTCCGGTAATTTGGATGTACAAACTAAGGTTTGCAATCGGCTGCCTGGAAAACCAGTGTTTGGCCAACGCACTTATGTTTATCGGATTCCACCCAGTAGAGTTTAATCGTAGCGAAAGAGCCAGCCTTTGTCTAGCATTTCTGCCTGGTTTTGACACTGGTAGGCAGCAATCGTGAACGCTGTAAAACTGTAATTCGTATTCACTGGTTTGGGAACGTGACAGGGACTGGGATCTGCTTTCACTTATATGAACCCACAAGGTCGCAGAATTGATTTCCAGAAGAGTTTTGCTTTGTTTCATCTCGAAAAAATAACACTTCCTCAGTGGACTTGCAACCGAAATTACTGAAACAAACGGAACGAGTGTAAATCAAAACTATGATATTGAGAAATCACTCAGACCCGGGAACCTGATCGCAAAGCAAACATCGCCATTAAGAGAGAATAGTTTTTTGCACTGGCGAATTCAAGGTCAAGTTTTCTACCTGAGCTAGCTTTGCTGTGGGGAGGACTGGAACTGGAAATGATAACTTCTACACTGCCGTGAAACAGGAATATAAACAAGTTCATGCATTAAGATAACGAATGTGTCTCGTTGGAGTGAAGCTCTACTCGCGTGCAAAAAAATCAGAGATACTGATCTGATTGGTTTGTGACCTCAATACTTCCTCTTACTGAGCAATTCCTGGCTCGCAAATTATTTTTCAGGTTACACCGCCAACACATCAGCAAGTCAGTTTTCGTATATGTATATCGTTCCCCTTAAAATCCAACGAGGGAATGGTCTAAGTCAGTTTGACACCCGATATAAAATCGCACTTTGGGGACTTGGAGTATAATTTCTACGGAAATTAGCAAATCACTTTGATCTTCAGGGCGGCAAATCGTTAATCGCCCAGTATGCCGATACACATTTACATTTTGACTTTTAAAGCTAGTTTAGAACGGTTGTTTTTTCCTAAAGAGAAATAAAGCAGGCTGGTTTGTCGAGACTAGCTTACCTTTAGGGAATAGGAACACTTGTCTAGTCTTAGCGTGATAGTTGTCCTTCTCTGTAGCAAGCTGTTCAAACTTCTTATTTCGCGCTTCCACAAGTTGGCGAAAATACTTAGGCACCCGAGTAGGATGCAGTTTGGTGTTATTAGGCACAGACGACATCCCAAGTTCTTGGAGGAGTTTTTTCTTGAAAGCCTCTATTAGGGCAGTCTTCACTTCTCCATGGATGACTCCTTGAGATGGACAGCAAAATGTCCCACGTGCTAAACTGAGCACAGCAAAGACAGCGAACAACGTCCAGGGTTTCATCGCAACAAATGGACCGCTTCGCTAATTGCGACCGGGCAGAGAATATCTCTTCTTGGTCGGTTGGTGGACTGATTGATGTATCTGGACTCCGGCAGTTTGATCAGCTGCGATATATAACGTTTATTACTGTCATAAAACAATAAGAGTCCGAACCTGATGAAATATTATACGCAATGTCATAAGTTTTTTATTGTTACTTAGGGCACCTTTGATGAACCCTACCTGACAAAGTATGAAATTTTCAGATTTGATCATGGAATGTAGGAAATTGCTTCACGAGCCAGAGGTCTTTTAACTCTTTACACAATACGCAAAATGTGTTGAATATTTGTCCAAGAATCGAACTTTCCCGAGAATCGAACTTTTCCCGGCAATGGAAATGTTGCAAAGTCACATATCGAAAGCGTGACTTATTTCAAAACAGTGTTAATTTCATCTTTGCGGGCAGAGTGTTTATTTCCGCAGACGGTTGGTCTATTTTATATCTTTGCAGGATAACACCAAACGTTAATACTGTAGCGAAACTCTAGATGACCAGGAATGTGCAGCATTTAAAGAATGCCTTGATTTGTCTAAATATAACAGAACTGTCATGGAAGTTCAACAAACAGATGAAACGGTAAAAAGGTATCAAGATTGCATACCGAATGCTTGGCTATAGAAAAACTCCATGGGTCAGCACCAGATGGAATTAATTGGATAGTCTGACTTGGTACGGTGTTAAAGGAAATCCAGTCACTTTAGTCTCAGATTTATTCTCAACTTAATCTGTCCGCCGTTATGTAATTTTGAGAGTGGCTAGCTGGCACAGTCCCTATCATGGGTGAACTTGGAAACGTTTTCTGCATTTTCGAGATCTGAAAAAAAGATTAAACATTAAAGCATTGTAAAAGCAGATATGTCTGCTTGTTATTCTAAGACAAACTCAGTTACTGTTGTGATTGAATTTACTTACTAATTGAGTGCTAAGTGAATATTCTCACTAAGAGGTGTAAATAACATGAGATTACTTAATCAGACGGTGAAAGCTGAAACTTAGAATGATCGCTCGTTAATATGCGATTGTGATTGTTGAGAAATCTGTCAACAAAAGAATTATAAAGAAGCTCGGAGAATTGTTCAAATTCTTGGAAAATCCTGCTTCCTGATGTAGGATATTATACATTCGATATTTGTTAATTTCTGTTTGTCTTTTTAAGTAGAATCCAAGACCTAAGATTTATCACAGTTTTAAAGGCTCACGAGTTTTGAAAGATCGGTCCAAGGCTATAACAATTGGTTATGCACGCCAAGAATAACACGCGGAGATGGCCTTTAGCTCACTTAGTTTTTTATGTTGACTTTTAGGATTCCATTCCCTCAAAAAGGTTACGCTTGGAGATATGTTTGAAATTTTATCAACGAGAGGGTCTGATTAAACAATTGAAGCTGGGCGTACGTGGTGAACGTATATTGCCAAGAAAGGACATTCTAGAAGAGACCATTTCCTGGCATTATGACCTCACCCACGGCCATGATTAGATTTGACCACAGATTTCCTCTTGTGGTGCCAGAAATTCCGTACGTTCTCTGTTGAAAAAATTAAAACTAAGAGCATATAACAGTTTTTTGTGCATGGCTATGATCCAAAAATGTCGAATTCCGTCGCTGCTGAAAGATGTATCCGGGGTGTGAAGGACGGAATATTCTGTTCATTAGGCTTTGAACAGCTAGTGTAAGCTTGCGTTAAAAAGTACTTGAAGGCAATTTTCAATAGAAATTTATTAAAATACTAAAAAATTAGGAAATTTCTTCGTTAAAAGTCTATCTGAAACATCTATCAGAATTGAAGATCTAATTACAGCTTGGTGGCTTAGTCGTCCGTTCATAAGAGACGCACATAATATATGTTAACCATTGACGGTTCCCTCCCAGTCCTGGGATCCTTGCCCAGCTGCAATTCTTGGTAACCGGTAGTAATCAATTCCTCTTTAGACCCTCTGTAGTTAAAAAATAATTATGTACTTTTAGAAATATCAGCTCACGCAAAAGTTACTCTTGATAGTAACAGTCAATATCATAAAAATTTATAGATTGCAAAACAGTCCTTTCTCACCCTTCTTTCCTCCACCGCTCGCAAAAGCGACTCCTGAATTGCAGTCTGGTTTACAGCCCAAAAAAGCTCGGTGAAATTTGTGCAGAGTTGATGAGCACACATTGTCAGCTGAGGCTAAAATATTTATTTTGTAAATGTACACTGGCAGGAGCCCTGTATTGATGGACTCCTGAATCTAGTGTTTCCGGACAAATCAGCAAGTCCCCTCAAATACCGATTTCCTTCTATGCTTTAGCAGTCCGCTAACACATAAAACAGTCAAACACTCTATTATCTGCCCCTTGGTATTTTCTTGTAAACTGAATGTTTCTAGCTGCTAACATGAACACAAGGCGCCAATAGGACAATAAAATAGAAGCAAAAAAAAAATGGTTTAATGCCAATTAGGATTTTGTCAGTCGCAAAACACTCCAGCTGTTCTGAAACTTAGCGGCATTCAAGCTCATAAATTTAATCTGATTATTTTGGTCGATAGATTAGCAGGTTTTTAAGAGGTCTATTGATCAGGCATTTCAGTTGCTAGATAAAAAGATATCAGTGGCTGCGATCCCACGACAGTTTGTCTCCACAAGGCGGTGCATCATAAGATAATTTACGAATTCTGAGGACTGATTTCGAAGGTGAAAGCCAACTAATGGAGCCCATCTTTGAAGACGGTTAGTAGTATTACAGGAAAGACATTAGGTTACCAAATGATACAATACAACAAATAAGTTCTTCATCATGAGACTATTTATACCAATAAATAACCTATTGTGGCTGCACTTACATCTGCAAACAGTTAAAAGCATCGGTATATCTTAATCATTTCCTGAGTTCAAGATCGCAGGTAGCTTTTCAACTTTAGTACAATGAACTCCGCCGCCTCGATTAGCTTCTTATGTTATTTGCGTCTAGAGAGTTTTGAAATCATAAATAACTGTAATTGTATTGGTAGTCTTAACTATGATTGTAACTATAGCTGTTAACTTAAACTTAAACTTAAAACTTGGCACCACAGTAGAATTCTGTCCTAAAATCATGTGAAAATCTGGAATCAGTTGTTCCACAATATCAGAGCTAAAGGCCCGTTTAAACGGTTTCAACATTGGACTAGCATTCGTTCAACGGATTTTGGAAAAAGGTTTGACGCAAAAATAAAGTTTTGCGGAGGCCGTTTAAACTGTTCCAACATTGCGCCAACAAACAGAACCAACACTTTCTCGCAATTTGATTGCCTGGAACTAATAACTAGAAACCAAGCTCTCTCGTCCAGATAAACTACGCCATATTGACTTGTCGATCATGGAGCGCCGAGCCGCGATAGCTCGTAAATGTTTGGCACGGCTAATCGCTGAGTTTTGTCGTGGAAGTCGCAATTAAGAACATCCCACAATCAGGGACGCTTTTCAAATTCATGGATTAGGTCATTCATTTCTTCGGTGCTCCGTTTTCTAGAAACTTCAACTTTTCTCACTTTCTTATTTTTGTTTCATGTTCGGGAGCTTTGGATTTGATTCCATTTGGCTTCCATTTTCGTGAGAATCTTCACGGTTTACCAAAGCAATGCACGTCATATTGACTTTTGCGGCCTGATGTGAGCATGCTTGTGTTCTACAATTGTTGAACAGAGTGTTCAAACGGTTTCAACACCACTCAACATTGTAGAACAAAGGAAAAACGACTGGTAACAAACTTTACACGAGTCTTTCAGCCAATACCATATTTATAATTAGCACAATCACGTTTAACAGACCAGATTTATAACATCACCGTCTGACAAACACTATTCACTTGACTCTGAAGATGACTTCCGCTCAGGTTGTCGAAACGTCAGTCACCAACTGAACAACAGTTCTTTTCAGAACTACCCTCACCCGGACGATCACATTATACGGCGAACTAACAAAGGAAAAGTTGAATTGATGTTAAACCGATTTAAATTTGATTCAACACGCTTTCAACAAGCTTTCAACATTTTTAACGCTTTCAACAATGTTGCACTACCGTACCGAACATTTGGTTCAACAAAGTGTTGAAGGCTTGTAATTTATAATTGGCACAATCCTTACTAGTTCCTGTCAATACTAAGTGAAAAAGCCAAAGGCTTCTCACTAATTGAACACAGGCCAAGTACACCTGGTTAATCATTGTATTTCTGGTGCACGAGCCAATGCAATCTGGAAAAAAATGAGCACAATTAAATTTTTCAAAGACTGAAAAAATTGTGCGAGCCTGTAGGGCGAGTGTAATTTGTTGTCTTTGAAAAATTTATGAGTGCTTATTTATACAAAATTGGACTTAAAACCATTTGATTACTTGCTGATAGTATACATGTAAAAAGATGTTTATTTTTTACTATGCAGGGATTTCGTTTTATGCCGGTCGTTTCCCATTCCATGTCCGGTACTTTGGGATCAATCTTTGAGGGTTTTTCGGCGCTCGCAGGCTCCTAGCGGCGCCAAAAACTGTCATGTTCGTTCCTTTCAGAAACATGTCCGCTACTATACGAAACTGCTCATGTTTTGAAACCCTGACTATGAAGTACATGTATTAGGCAAAGGAGCCGGTCTTGTTGCTTTTTCAACCAATTAAAAGAGCTGAAGCCAATCGGGACAAGCTCACGCGCGTTGAGTCCCGCGCTCGATGCTGACGTCAAGCGTCCTAGCATTTGCTCTGATTGGTTCACTGGAATGCAGTGCTTCTGTTGTGATTGGCCAGGAGGACGACACCAGGTGCACATGCGCGATTGTCACTTGAAAACCTTTTTGTTCATAAACAGAAAACTAAAAACGCTCATTTACGGTTACAGGGATAGGAAGAAAACGACGAGACACGCACCAGTTAGAAATATAAATTACATTCTTCAAGGTCAGGCAATATAAAGATTACAATGAAATATAACCTAAAGGACCGCGAGCTGTTGATAGAAGTCATTTTTCTGTTGAATAGAAAGTACTTATCGTGGCAGATCGACTGAAGCTCATTGTTGGACCAAGCAGACTCAACAGTGTCAGGTTGCGACTAAATTAATTTTCTCCGAGGCATTGCACAAGAGAGTTTCACAAACAACATTGGCTATAACAAGTATTGTGGGGATAGTTTCTAAAGAAACTGGTGCTGCGTCGGTGGGAAATTGAAACACAAGAAATTGGGTAGATCAAACGAGTTGATTAATAATATACATGAAAAAATTACTCGATTCTGATTGGCTGAGAGCAGTGCAGTTCAAGTGTAACACCAGTGCAAAAAGTGTAATACCAGTGCAAAAAGTGTAACACCAGTGCAAATTACACATCGATTTTCTGGATTATGATATTCTTAATTTTTAAACGAACCGCTATGAGTTCGTAGCGTTATCAGCTGATCTTCATCCGCCAATCAGTAAATAAAGTGTCAAATCCGCGTCAAATGCTTACTTCCTGTCCGTCCGCAATGAGATCTTCGGTACTTCTTCCAGGCGAATTTTTTCATGTTTATATTATTAATAAGTAATCATACGGATTTTCTCGTTCAATTTGGAATTAATTTGTACTTGTGAGGTTTTCAAAAAGCTGAAATTGCACTCGCCGAAGCGGCTCGTGCAATTTCAGCTTTTTGAAAAACTCACTCGTGCAAATTAATTCCAAATTGAACTCGAAACCGTATGATTACCTTTACTAATAAAGTAAGTTATACCACCGTAAGGTAAAAGGGAGGTGCTGACGTTTCGAGCGTTAGCCCTTCGTCGGAGCGAACATAGGCTATACCCTGATATTTAGGATCTGTTCTCCCGTGGAATCAAGTGGCTTTTCGTCAGTAGCTAACGCGTCCGTGATTACTTGACTTGCGTTTTTGAAATACTGTAATTGTGGGGCTGGCGTGCTCTTTTCAAGTCGTTATAGAAAAAAAAAACCATCCGACAAGCACACAAGTACAACGATGGAAAACAAGTTTACAATTGAGAGAGTCTTTACTTCTTTATAACTCAACGTGCAGATTACACCACAGTATACAGCAATGTACAACTCTGTCTTAGCATAACATAAAAGTACGTTTTTCTCTGGTGATTTTACTTCATTATTTGCCCAAAATGTTAGCCGCAGTTGAAAAGTTAGCAGTAGCTGTCACATTAAAGGCTTAACTCATAAGAGGTGATCAAGAAAGATAAAAGGTCCTGATATTCTACAACAGGAGATAAGTTGGAAGTGGTCAGGAAAATCTCAGTGTTATTCGATACTCTTCTTTTCAAGCTTTCAAATGAGCAATACTCTTAATTCCTTCGCGAAAATTCTAATATTAAAGTACATTTACAAGGCTGTTGCCGTCGCAGCCAACCACCTACCAAAAAAGAAGATTTTCTTTCTAGACGTTTACAATAAGAACATAAATAAAAAGTTAATGATGAACCGTGTTCGTGAACGAGCTCAATGTTAGGACACTACACCCAGCATGGTTCAGTTCTGGTGGGGACGAACATGTCAAAAAACCCAAGTAAACTGGAAAGGTCACTTTAGCATTCAGGAATACTTTAACACGGCTCGCTCTTGATTTAATTATTGTTTAATAGTGTTTAAAGGATAAAAAGTATTTTATTGCGCTATAATAGCTAATAAATACAAAGCCAGTATCAAAACACACGATATCGGCTCGGTTGTAGTTTCCTCTTAGGAACAGCACAAAAGAATTCTTCCACGTTTAATTTAGGATAATACTATACAAACCTACCTGACGAAAAACTTTTAAAATAGCCTCATTGTGTAATAGTAAATTTTCCCCGTTTTTCTCAGCAAAAAAAACCACACAAAACCAAAGGCTGGTATCGTCCTGACGCAACTCTATCATATATGCAATAATGAAATGTGAAGCAACGAACCAGCCAAGTAACCTTCTGATTCTGTTATTAGTTCTAAAGAAGGCTCTGCGGTTAAACTCAGCCACGACCAAGAATTTTGTCAATGAAAAAGGAGGATTTCGGAATCTCGAATTTACAAAAGAATTCTTCAAGTGAAAATTCTGCAGTTTCTGATCTCTACAGTTTTAAATCGTGTTCTCGACTTCATCTGCACTTCCCGTCTCTTCGTCTTTTTGTTTCTCTTCATCTTCAGCAGCCTTCTGTTGCTGCAGCCACATGTTGGCATAAACTCCACCATCTAACAGGAGTTCATCATGTCTGCCGCAAACAGAACATTAACGATAGTTAAAATATCAAAATCATACGTTAAAATGACACCTTGACTTCCAAAAAAATGCAACAATCCCAAAATTGAAAAAGGTATAAAACATATTTTCCCAAATGTTGGAAACAGTACCAGTGACAGAAATGTTGAACCCGTACTTTCAGTATAGAACAAACAAACAGTACTTTAGAACAGCACTGTTCAGTAGCTTTCCAAAGAATGGCCACACTGCATGGTTTGATCCAAAGATAAAAACCTTAGAACCACACTGTATAGTAAAATTAACAGTACCACAGTACAGTACTGTTCAGTAGCTTTCCCAAGAATGATCAGTCACACTGCATGGTTTGATCCACGGATGAAAAAGTTAAACCACACTGTATAGTAAAACAATCAGTACCACAGTACAGTACTGTTCAGTAGCTTTCCAAAGAATGGTCACACTGCATGGTTTGATCCACGGATGAAAAAGTTAGAACCACACTGTATAGTAAAACAAACAGTACCACAGTACAGTACTGTTCAGTAGCTTTACAAAGAATAGTCACTGCATGGTTTTGGTAAAAACATTTTGCATATTAAAGTATTGTAGGTAAAACGCCTATTGTAGGTAAAAGGCTTAGTTCTGCATTTTAACAGCAGCAATTTCTTAGTTCCAGGGCAACATTTTAAATCATAGACTTAGAAGTACCTTCCTCTTTCAATGATTTCACCTTCACGAACAACAAGAATCTGATCCGCGTTCACGATCGTGGACAACCTGTGCAACGCAAAAGAAACAGATTATATAAAAAGCGAAGCTGGAAGTCTGAGTGGTTGACAATCGTGCTACCAGACTACAAGTACTCTAAGTGCCGCTGTCCGCTGTGTACAAAGGGTCACCATCGAGTCAACTACGTGATCACTCGGTATGTTTATGAAACAGACGACTACATCGAGTTAACTGATTTGATAATGAAAATGAAAATGTCATAGAAACAGCTCTGCTCGATTACATTTGCATATATTCTTCTTCTCTTTATTTATTATTTATTATAGTATTATAGCTATTGAACTTATTATAATTATTTAACTTAGAAATATTAGAACTTATCATTGTAATTAGTGTATATTTCCTTCTCTTATTATACACTTAATGTATGGCACCGAGGGAAACAGTTAGTTTTGCTTTCCCGAGAGTCCTGATGTTTCCCTCGACTGCGTCTCGGGAAACATCAGAACTCGAGGGAAAACAAGACTAACTAGTTTCCTGAGGGACCATACATTAAGTGCTTTGTTATATATTTAGACTTTCCCTTAGTAAAAACAAACAAACAAAGACGGTTCAACCTTCGGGTGGGTAACAACTGCGCAATTGTATCCCGGTCGGGATACATTTGAATTTGATCAGGAGCACGTGACCAAAAATCAACCAATCACAGTGCTCGTTTTTTTGAGTGAAAGTCTAGGTGTATAACAATGTAACTTGTTCTTTGTAAGTATTTAAGTAATTCTGCGTGTAACTACTGCTCGCCTCGACTAGCTGTTGCTATCTGGGAGTAGCAGAGGATAAATTGTAAACATAAAGACAATAATAATAATAATAATAATAATAATAATAATAATAATAATAAACTGAACTGAACTGAGTTTACACTGAACGCCAAGAAAGAGGATTTTTTCGACAAGAACTGAACAAAAGATGCAGCAGTCACCACCAGAATGGTCATGGATTGGAAACATCAGTGGGAATAGAAAGTTGGGAAAGACACGAGAAAAGGTTAAATAGACTGTAGAAAACAGAGAGAACAGAGTCCGATGGACAGATACGTGTGTGATGGAGGCTTTGCGTCCTAGTAATGGGCAAACAGGATTGAGCAAGTAAAGCGTTAATTCTCCTCACCATAACAATCTATTGTTCAGAATACAGATGATGAAAAATGAGCATTACAAACACAATACTACTTAGATCGCGAGAGTGAAAAGGATAATGATCCATCCCAAAATAAACCTAGGCAAGAAGGAAACAAAAAAACAGCAATTATCAGCGGCGACTCAGTGATTCATACCTGTGTGCGACCACGATTGTAGTTCTGTTTATGCACATGTTGTTAAGTGAGGCCTGAATATTGCGTTCTGTTTGGGTGTCCAGAGCTGAAGTTGCCTAAAAACAAAACAAACAAAGCTTTACTAAATATGAGAACCGGTGCTTCTTCTTCTGCTGGGTGCACAGTGATCATGGCATCAACAATGCAAAACAACCGTGAGTAGATCCTTGCATTCATATATTCTTCCAAAATTACT
>OX453279.1:4020626-4050626 GCA_949710005.1 Ricordea florida | reverse complement strand
GATGTAAACAAGTTAAGTAATCTTCTGTAAATAGTTATTGCTGTAATCTTTTGAATGTTCTGGAACTATCTGTGAATGTATTTAAAGAGCTTTATTGCACAACTCTAGCAGTTACATACGGACACTCAAGTGGATATCTCAATGGAGCTCGTGAGTTTGAAGTGTCAATGGTGACTGAAATCAATTAGATTTGAAGTAAGAAATAGCTTGTTTGTGCATATTTAAGTTTAGCAATCGCTCCCTTTGTAGACTAGTCAAATTATTTCAGTTGTCAGTTTCAAATAAATAGTTGAGTTCGCAGTGGAAGTACGTTTGTCATTCTTTTCTATACGGACAGAGAACAGGCTTATTTGTTTATATATTTGTCTGTCTCACAACATTTATCATTGTCCAGTTGAATTCAGTTTTCACCATTATCAATAATATTAATTTGTTGCTTCCAATTTTTTTTAGCAAACTGCTTTACTTTCGACTTGATAGCTTCCTCTCAATTATTACCAGTGGAATAATAACTGTCAGGTGTGTTGTCCATGGTTTACAAGACTCAATATAATGTTAAAGGTAAATGTATAAGCACAAGCAAAGAGAGGTTTGTAATGGTAATCGAACTGAGTGGAGTGCAATTTCATCTGAAATCATACGTGTGATTTCAAATATCGAACGAGCGCACAGTTGGATTTAAAACCACAAGTATAATTTCAGACTGAAATTGCACAACATGAAATTCAATTACCACTTTATTACATCCAGTTTTGAAATTACACAATTTAATAGTTTTACAGGATTTTTGTAAGAGCCAATATTTATTGATCTTGTGGCTGGTTTAGAAAAAAGCAGAACCAGAAACATTTCAATTCAGTTTATTCTCATTGGCTGAAAAAAAAATGCAATTTGAACCCAAGATAATGCGATTCGTGACTAAATCACACTTCTATGGGCCAATCAAATTGCAGGGATCACTTGTGATTTCAAAATGGATGTAATAAATACTGTAATTCAAACTTACTGTGGGTTGTATGAAAAGTTCACATATTGAAATTTTATCAGACCATTTGTTACTCTGAGATCAGGTGCATCTGGCAAGTCTAATATCTGAAACATAAAAGTGAACACTAGGTAAGACATATGCATGTCAGCTCTGTGACATTGACATTAAACCTTTGCCTTTACATGTAAAAGGGAAGTGTTGAAAATGTTGCCCCATGCTACCTTAAGTGTAGCTCTTTGGGATTTCTGGTCACGGGGAAATCACACCCAAAATCTTCACTAACAATATTAAATAGCCCTAGGAATCTTCAAAGCATGTCACAAAGTCTTGACTGCATGAACATGAATTCTCTGATACAATAAGCAGATTTAATATAAAGAGAATTATTATTCTTTTCTTTCATGTATGAATAAAAAAAGCACAGCAAACACTACAAATGACTTAAACCTAATTAAACTATGAGCCTGTTTTACATAAATGATAAGGTGCTGTTTATGAAATCAGTGAAGAAGCCCAGTCAAATATGCAGAATCAGGACTTCAGAAGAAACTTTACCTGACGTTTTTGATGAAACAGATCAAACATGTTCTCCATGTCAATAAAAGACTGCTGAATCATTCTGGAAAAAATAAGGCATGTTGAGATGTTTTAAGACTACCTCAAAAACACATTAATAATTCATTAAGGAAAAGACAAAGGAAATTAATTTTTAATGAGTGTCTTTATATCTGATAAAGATGTTGTAGTTTAATTTTTTCCTTTGTTCAAATTTTATTTTCCTTTGTTTCCTGGTGTGGTAATGTATGATAATGAGTTTGAAACAAAGGAAAATAAACTTGAATTAATTGAACTACAACACAGACATGGCTAACATTTGTGTTCAGTTTTCTTGGTCAAAATACACCAAAAACCAAAGTTTAGTGTAGAAATGAATAGGTCTACATAAAAAGTTTTTGAAGCCGTTCAATAAACTCGCATTTCATGCTGATAAAGTACTCCTGCTCGTTTGTTAAGCAGTTCATTACAATCAAAATATTGAAGACTATTTTAATTTACCGATTATTTTGAGGTGAATTCAATTGGTCACAAATGAGAAAATGAACAAATTACATGGATTTTACTTGGGGTAAATAAATAAACTTAATTAAAATAAACTAAACCCTGAGTTTAAAATACCTGGTTTTGATGCTTCACAATTTTACAATAATTGCCATTATTGCTTTCAGTTCATTACTACAAATCACATGGATTTAATGTTTTGCATTTTTTAAACTAAGTCAATCATTGTTTGAGAAGTGAAAACATTTGCAGCTCATAATTATATTCTGCATTTTTATACTCACCTGTAGTAGGTACCAAAAAAGTTTAAAGGAATATACAACTGAAGTGTGTATGTCACAAACTGCACAAAGTCTCCCACCTATAAAAAAGACACACTGTATTCAACAACAATTTATTAAAACATTAAATAGAATGTCCATTCAAACTGAATATTGGATCCTTGCAAATTTCAATAAAATAATTTTCAAAATGATTATGACAACATACTTTTGCCTAAAAATAATTACTTGGTACTTAGAACTGATGAAAACAATAATAACATTATAATAATAGTAATTACAGTAATAATTTTATAATAAATTATGAGCATAATGAGCATAATTAAATTGCTAGCTATTGATCTATCATTTTTGGTCCTTTCTATTCTTTAATTAGACAGGTTTGGTGTGTATTAGAGTTTATTATATCTCTCAGTTAGTACGCGCGCTGTGATTGGACAATTTAGCGGGCCGCACTTCACTGTACGGCCTGCTTAAGTTTGTTTTGGTCGCCAAAATCACTCCAGAGATATAATAAATATCTTATTAGCCTCGTTTTCTCGATCTGTACTGTAAAATACGGATCCTCGTTTTTTCCCGATTTATGGCACAAGCGCGAAACTTGGTCCGTATTTTACATTATGGACCTTGACCTTGATTAATAAGACAAAAAAAAAACAATTTGGCGGGTTTTGGGAGGCAAATTGTGCGGTAAAAACGGTGATTGTGCGGGAATTGTGCGGGATTGCGCAATCTTGTAAACAAACAAATATTTGATAACCGGGCCCAAAAAAAACCGACATGGAGGAATTTCTGGATAAATGAAAAGTGCAACAACTCCCCTCTTGGTTTGGCAATTAAACATAAACGAAATTTCTATTTTGCTACAACTTTGGCCAAAGTTTGTATCAACAAAATCATGTTGCGTGACACAATCGATTATGTTTATTCAAAACCGTAATTCCCGGGTGTAATTCCGCTTCGAAATAAAATGTTTTTCACCAGAACAAGTTACTTTATGAAAAATCCCGACATTTTTGTACTTTCTTTGATATGTAGAGCGAATATTATCTCATGAAGGTTTAAAACTCTTCACGCTTAAAATTGCGGCAAAAACCGCAACACCAAGACAAGATTAGAGCTGAGACTAATGCACAGGCTGGCACGGAGCTATGAAGGGCCGCCTTGTTGTTTTTATATCTGCTCGAGCTGTTCAATCGCGGAAAGCGGCGGATTTCTCGATTGTTTTGCTAGGTAAATAGCCTAAAAAGTTTCTTTAAAACTTGGCAATCGATGGGGATACTGATTTAATTAGATTTTTAACCAAATCTTTCCATATTGTGCGGGATTTCGCGGATTTTGCGGATCGAATTGTGCGGTCCCGCACCCGCGCACCCTGTCAGAAGGCCTGATAAGAGGTATTTACATGATCCATTGGTCATTTGTACCTACCCCTAAGCTACCATCTGCCACCAGTTTTCCACAGTACAGGGTTCCAGCTAGCAGTCCTAGCGTGATAATAGTGTTTTGTGCTGTATTCAACAGTGCAAGAGATGCAATTGTTTCCCATTCACAGCTCTAATAAAACAAAATCAGTCCAGTCTCAGTAAAAGCAAATGCATGTTTCACTCTTAAAATCATGTTCACCCTTCTTAATCTCTATTATTTTTTTCTCAAGCATCTCAGCGGGCCGGAATCCCAAATCCTCGAATCTGATTGGCTAATCGCGCGCTCGTAACCGGTCCAGCTTTTTACGATACGGACCACGGTCCGGATTTTTATCCGCGCTATTCGCGGCAAATTGAAATTGTTGCGAAAAAAAAGCAAACAAACAGAAAAAATAAATAAGTTATTTACCGGTCTAGGTCGGTCCGTATGGGAAAAAACTGTGCCCTTGGTCTTGAGTAAGGCCCTCGGCCTTCGGCCTTGGGCCGTACTCAAGACCTCGGACACAGTTTTTTCCCATACGGACCTCCCGCCCGGTAAATAACATATATTTATTGAAGACAAAATAAATTTTTACAATAACTGAGCGAATTCTCGCGCGCTGATTGGCTAATTTTTATCATCAATAAGAGTACAGACACATAAAAGTTTAATTTGTGCAAGGTATTTCGCGTGATAAGTGAGCTGTCAAACAGTCAGATTTTTACCCAATCAAATTGTATTACGTGTTGTCACAAGCCAATGAGAAGGCGAGAAAAGTTATTGAGAATAGTTGCGCCCTGATTGCGTCAATTTAAATAAAATTCAGCATTTTTCGAGTTTACTTGCTGTTTACTTGCGTTTTCTTTTCATTTAAGTCTTCATTTGACCTTTTTCGCGTTTTGTTATTGTAAAAAACAAATTGACGTCAGTTTTTTATGCGTCTGTCGTCTTATTGATGATAAATTGCGTCATAACATTGTCAAAGTTTGTTGTAGATCCACTCGCCTATCGGCTCGTGGATCTACAACACTTTGACAATGTTATGACGCAATTTATCATCAATAAGAGGACAGACGCATAAAAAACTAAGGTCAATTTGTTAATTGGAGACTAAAAGTAATAGTTTGTACCTGGTAATCTTGGATGGCTTCATCAAGCCTCGAGACCTCATAATCTTCACCACTATAATATTTCACCTGCATACACAATTAGAAGAAAAGCAACTTTATTCTTCTATCAAAAGTCTAGGACAACTTAAAAAGGTCAGGAACATGAGGGGAAAATTTTTCTTTGAGGGAAATATAAAAAACACAAAGTGGTCAACAGAATAAAGAATATATACAAACTGGAATAGGAAGCTTGAGAATTTTTCTACGGACTCAAATGTGAGATCCAAGGGTGTCATGTACAGAATTCATATACTTTCAATGCCATATTACCAACCTGCTTGAAGACTTGCTCCTTTCCAATAATAATTATTCAAAACTCTTGACTAAAACAATGCCATATTTTTACATACAATAATCTACATTGTTGTATCTCTCAGTTAGTATGCGCGCTCTGATTGGTCAATTTAGCGGGCCGTACTCATGCATGGGCCGCTAAATTCAAAAGTTTGTTTTGAGATATAATAAATATATTACAAACCTTGTTTTCTCAGTCTGTACTGTAAGTTACGGGTCCTCGTTTATTCTGTTTGGATTTATAGCCTGGGCGCTTTGTACTTGGGCCATAAATCCCAGTGGAAAAAAACTTTGTCCGTAACTTACAATACAGACCAAGAACTTGGTTAGTAAGTGCTATTTGAAAATTCAGCTCACTCACAGTTTCAAAGTTCAACAAGGAGTCCACAGCCTTGGCCTTTGCAGCATTGTCTTTTTCATTCATTTCCCGTCGAAACTTTGTTCGCCATTCAGTAATCAGTATAGTGCAACCTGGATGTACATGTAAATAAGACAGTGACAACATTTAACTAAACAAATGCAAATCTGGCTGGATCTAGATTAATTAATACATCAGTGACCCAAATTTACAAGTAATTTTTACACTTTCATTTACTACAGAGATATGAAAATGATGATTATTGATGATATGGAATACGTTATTGTTCATCCTGGATGATATTCTGTTGTTATAATTGTATATTTATCAACTTCTTCAGTAATGTGTCATGATGATACAGTCACTTAGCTTTGGAAAATTACAATTCACATGATAATAATTATATAATTTTTTAATTTAAAAATTTTGCAATGCAGGCAATGCAATATTAGCTAAGCAATTTACAAATATTCCAAAAAAAACAACTAGTTTTACCTAAGGCCACTAAATGTCTTCAAGTTAAATTTATATGTAATGAAAATTGATCTCTGATAATCGATTTCCACAAATGAACGAAACGAACATGCGTGACAATCCAGTTGTGTTAGTGACGTATTCAGTGTCTTATAATAATGTGACACTACCCAGTGTAGACATTTGAAATACTTTGGTTGGACAGAATGGTGACAACTGGCTGTTTATTTTTTCCAGCACTGCTGTACAAGAGTTGGTGAAAAAGAGAAGAGAAAATGATCAACACTACTCAATAAAATAATATTTTAATTAGTGTCCCCTGTAAGTAGGCCTTAGTGGGTCTGCTAGAAGACTACAAACTTAAATAAAATTCATCATCATCATCATAAACATTAGTATAAATTTTTACTGATTTGAGCTTCAGGGGCTAAAACGGTAGAATGGAGTAAGATAATATTTCATTTTATTTTTTTCTCATCCATCTGAGTAGGCTGGAACCCTAAATCCTCGAATCTGATTAGCTAATAACGAGCCTGTGACCAGTCAAGCTTTTTACGATACAGCCCACTGGCCAGATTTTTTTCCCTGCTGTAACAATTTCCTATCTCTTTTCTTCCTTTGAAATGAAGACTAAAAAGAAATAAGTTATTTACCGGGCTAGGTTGGTCCGTATTGGAAAAAACTGTGCCCTTAGTCTTCAGAAGGCCTCGGGCCGTACTCAAGACCAAGGGCACAGTTTCTTCCCATACTGACCTTCCACTGGTAAATAACATATATACACTAACAATATATTTCTTGGACTTACCAATGTATAAAGCCATGGTCATAAACACAATCAAACCAAACCAACCATTGAAAGCAACAATAAAGTACACGATAGCCACTACAATATCCACAATGGTAGGAATGATGTTAAACAACAGGTAACTGTAAAACAAGAAAGGTATTTGATGTAATATGTTACCATGGTCTCTTATTCAATTACAATAAGCAGTGATATTCTCTAAATGAAAGCAATGATGCATTTCAATTCAATGACCAAAAGTTCCCCTTACTTCAGTATATTGTATATGCTATTAGCACCACGGTCGACCATCCTTAACACTTCTCCAGTCTTCCGATTCAGATGCCAATTGAGTGACAAGCTGTAAGGACACAGAAATCAAAACACTGTACATTGACTGAGTTTAAAAGAGCCAAATAATAAACTGTAAAGTTCCCATAGATCTATAACAAAACCATTGAGACTCTTGGCATTTTTGATATGATTCTTCAGCAAATAATGCCACTTGACTACTTTCTCTCTCTTTCCTGATCAATCAATGGTTTGTGTAACCAGAGCTTGATTTTCTGTCACTGCTGTTTTTAAAACAACTTAAATTGCCTTCAAATATGGCACTGGCTTATGTTTCTCATTGGAATTCATGGATACGTTTAATTAATCTCACATCACAAACTCCAAAATAACACAAAATGAGGTCTACTGCACTCAGTGATTCAGATTAATCTTGGGTATGAAAGAGTAAATTAAGACAAACCTAACATGTGCTTAACCCTTTAAGCCCCCATAGCAATATTCATCTTCTCCTACCTGTTCTCATATATTTATGATGGTACTAGTGAGGAGAATTTGTTTATATATTAATACAACTCTTTTTGGTGATCATTTTTGTTATTCTCATAACCTGAATGGTTGATGAACCGAGTGAACATTGTACTAAGAAATTGGATGCTGGTCACTACTGGAACTTAAAGGGTTAAATAACATGTTACATACCTGTGCAGATGAGCAAACAGTTGAACTTGAAGAGTTCTGCTTGTAAATTGCTGAATCTTGATCCAAAGAAATGACTTCATATTGTTAAGCAAACCAATTCCTCCAGTACCCCCACCCTGTAGGAACCTCAATGTCACATATATCAAAATAAGGTGCCATGGATTTCTCAATGTGTCTTCCATCCCTGGTGTCAGGTGGTTCACTAAAAGGGAAGAACAATTACTGAAAATGAATGTTATCCTTTACCGGTAACTGCCCGTTCGCCTCCTTAATTCATTCCAATATATTAATGTGAAATGCTTGTATAACTGGCACTGTTAAAACAAAGTATGGTATATGGTCGTAACATCAGCCAGCCTTTTCAATATTTTCTTCCTGGTTCTATCTGTACATGGTTCTTATTTATATTCACAGTCCCACACAGGGATTTGCAAATAACATGATTGTTTTTCATGGACTTGTAGGGACTCAATTTGCTTGTATAACTGGCACTGTTAAAACACAGTATATGGTCGTAACATCAGCCAACCTTTTCAATGTTTTCTTCCCGGTTCCATCTGTACAAGGTTATTATTAATAATCACAGTCCCACACAGGGACTTGCAAATAACATGATGGTTTTTCATGTACTTGTAGGGACTCAATTTAAGTATCATCACACTATGCTTTCTTCCTATGCTTTATTGTCAACTACTGTACATTTGGTAGCAACTATGTACTAACTAAGCAATTATTCATTGTCACATAGTCTTATCATGCACTGACAATTCATCTACAACAAGTAGGTAAATTTAAACTGGAGAGTTGAAAATATTTTAACTTTTAGAATTACCATAGTTTTGTTCCCAAAATTGATGGTGCAGCTTTAAACTCACCAATAATTTTGTACATGTAAGGAACAAGGACATTGACTGCACGGCCAGCTCCCAGAATAAGAAAACACAAAACCACCTTGAACTGAAGAACCCTGTGATCAAACAACGAATTACCAAACTAAACATCAATAGAACATTAATAAATTAATTTATAATGGTAAATTCTAATGAATGAAAGTCAACCTGCCACCAGTTATCCTGTAGCCAATTAGTCAATAAAATAATAATAATAATAATCATCATCATCATAATACTACTGTAAAATAAATAAAATGAATCACTTACTCAAGATTACATTGGCATTGTTGCAATATTATGAACGAACTAACCAGTAATTACTAAAAACCAATAATGAACAAACATTATCAGAATCCACCTGTCAGCAGGCCACAGGAAGGGCCACAACTGCTTTGTTTTCTGCCAAAAACCTTTGAAGGCCGACTGTCCTTTTCGATCTAATGCCTAAAAGAAGAGAAACAGTTGGGAAAAACAATTTGAAAACATAAATCCATTAAAAGTTGATAGGACACTAATTGAAACAATGTTGCTTTATATTTCTACATATGTTGTGGTTCAACTTTTTGTGGTTTAAATTTTCTTTTCTTTTGTATGTTGGTATGGTAATGTATGATAATGAGTTTGAAACAGTATTAGAGAAATCTAGTTGGGCGTATTTCATTCTAAGTTCTAACAAAGGAAAATCAAATTTAAACAAAGGATAACACTGAACTATAACATATATATTTATATATCTAACAGCCACTAGGTTCTGGGCACTAGTTTGTTTTCAGGGTCCCCGCATGCGAGTGTGTACTCTTCGTCACAGGGACTACTAAACATTATTGTAACTCGACGAACAGTACAGACAACGACACTCTAACTGCTCATATGCTCAATGCAGTGCAGAAAGAGTGCAGTACAGCACTTTATAGTACTAAGTTGATCATTATTACTATGATAAGGTTAGTATTGTAATGACAAATAACTGCAACTGTTACAATGATAATTGCAATGACAACCTCTTGAACACCATCATTTTGCTTACCACAGATCCTTCCAAAAACGTTGGTTCTTCATTAATTGGCAACGTTATGTTTGGAGGCTTGTAAAGCCCTGGCCCTTTCAGTCCAAGAAGAAATATCAGTGCTTCCATACAGTAACGGGCTATGAACAGCCCAAATTCTCCTTTCTGGATTTTTGTATTTCTTCTATACCACCAATGAGGACTGTTCCATGAAAGGAATGAAATGTTTTCAACAATGAATGCCAGTGCCCAAAAAAAAAGAAACCAAATAGAATGCCGTGAGATATGTACTTTGAAGAAGATAGTGCTTTCATTACGCAGGGCAAAAAATGCCACAATCCATGTAACTGATCCTGCAATATCATTAACCAAAATGTAACCTTGAATTCGCTCAGGTGCAATTGTTGCCTTGGTAATCATGTCAACAAGAGGAATGAATGAAAGGCAAAGATGCAAAAACTGCTGCAGACTGAACAGAAAAGATGTTCTGTTATCGCCATGGACAAACTCAGCTGGGTTTAAAACAAACTCAAAGGAAGTTGAAGAAATGATGCCCTCCTGCTCTAATAATCTCTTTGGGTTGTAACCAGTCCAGTTAAGTTTTCTTTTCTTTAACAGCTGCACAGTGAAAACAATCAAAATGAAGCAAAGCAAGAAAACAGGAGGAACAGTTCCCATGATGCATCTTGGAAAACCATGTCGTTTGGACAACTCAGTTGTCAGGGTCTCGTTGAAATCACAGTACTGTGTACAGGCTGGCATGTTAATCTCAAGCAGATTCTACATCACCTGCCTGGGGAGAAGAAACACGTTTCATAAGAGAAAGATCCTCTCCTTTATGTAAGCAAATTTAAGCATTGATTGCAAAGCTAAGACCAGGAAAAATTCAGGGTTATTAAATCTTTCTTCTGCAGTTCACATATATAAACACATAAGCTGACTTAACATTGCCAGCTAGTGGAGATCACACCAGTTCTTGTGAGGTCATGAGTTTGAATCCTGTTCAAACCTTGTGTAACAGCTTCCGATAAGCTGTGAATTGTCATACATTTGATTGACGTTTGATTTCTGCTTAATTACCAACCATATTGCTCGCATTTCAGTTAGGATTAAGACCCGTTATTATTAAGACACGTTTGAGTGAGAGTGAATTTTCGGTTTTCAATTCAAGACCTGGCAACGTTGGTAAGTGACAATTTAGCCTTCACATTAGCCCTTATGTTAAGTTTATTTGCTATCTTACAACCAGATTTGCATGGCTTTATTGCTTCTTTTTGTTTCTTAACCCTTTCACTCCCAAGAGTGACTTTACAGATTTTACTCTGTCTAACGCCAGACGATTTTACTCGTCAAATGGAGACCTCTTGGGAGTGAAAGGGTTAAAAACTATCTCCCTTAACCCTTTCACTCCCAAGAGTGACTTTACAGATTTTACTCTGTCTAACGCCAGACGATTTTACTCGTCAAATGGAGACCCCTTGGGAGTGAAAGGGTTAAATACCACGTGCGTATTGCACAACTTAATTGTCCTCATGCTTATATACTATACTCTCATTTATGTAATGATTTCAGTTGACCGCATTCAATATAATATAAGATGTACCAGGCCAAAGGAGTAAACGAAAAGTGATTGTCGAATTGGCTTGGTGCTTTGCGCGTACTTCAACCCCGGAACGAACTGGAAATTCAAACGAAACCATTACACCTTGTCTTCTTTTAGGCTAAATTGTATTATTTTGGTAATAATTGTATAATTTAATACTGCAAGGGTTACACACCTGACTTCAGTTTTAATCCACAGTGCAAATACCTGACCTGTCCCATATGTATTCCAAATTCTACATCTTACTTTAAAAATATTAATAATCTTTATACTAACATAATTATATTAACAATATAAACATTGAATCTATGTCATATATTTTTGGTTTTAACAGTAAGAAATGTGAATACAACAAACAATTCACGTCACTTTCCATGTACGAGTAACAAGGGTGAAAGTCAGTTTGCCGAGTCATATCGTCATCATTCACTTTTCATGAGTTTTCCCAGCATATATATAAGCACAATCAATTGCTTAAAGTGCTTACAACAACATCGAAACAATTTTCAACTCGCTCTAAGTGCCTTAGTTCACTCTTATGATGAAGTTTATTTTTTCCCGAAATACAACGAAGGAAATCACTGTGGACTTAGAGGCACTGTATCCCAAGACCAGCTGGCACTATTTTCATTCAAATGGTGCCGGCAATTGACACAAAATCAATTCTTTACTTTCTCCCTCTGTTAACTCTGCTTTCTCCAAAAAGATCTTTCCGATCTTTCCTGGCTAAATTCAGATTGAGATTAAACACATAACATACGAGGAATGTTATAATGTTAATGTTATTGAGGTACAAAAGCATTAAATACCTATTTTTCGTCAATGCTGTGTACTCTTGCTACAAACCAGTGCGAAGTTGTCCCTGGCTACGATGGAAAGCTCAAGGTACTTAGTCAAAGCTCGAGATCGAATTGAAACATTTCAAAGGAGAATCCCATTGCTATAGAAAAAAATGGAAGTCAAAGCTTTGGCCAATGAAACGCATTCGTTATGTTGACTTTGGTAAAAATGGCGGAAAATAATGAGGAATTTTAAGAAACCAACAACTAGAATAGCGCAATTTGATTGGTTGATAACTTCAGCGCCGTAAAACCATGCAGTCTCGTGGTCCAAATATGCGGTGTCATGACGAAGTAACAAGGCAAAGAGGTCAAGAAAAGCTAATCGTTTTTTGGACTTTAATATCTTCTGTATCTACCCCTTCTGCGCAAGGAAAAGCGTGTCCTCTCAAGTACTGATATCTCAGCCTTTGGTATCGTTCCGATCCCAATATTCACAATTTTTATCGTTACTGACAAGCAACCTGCGGGCTCATTTTTTGGGGAATCATTGGAATGCTTCAAAGAACGAAGCGAATGCTAATGAAACAGCAGTAAACGTTGTTCACCGCCCTGTTAAGTTCCACGGTGTTAAACAATGGTTTACTGATTAGAAAGGGAAGCAGTTGATCGCCATTGTTCGCCATGTATCGATTGAGCCGAAGATTCCGTAGACGATTTGGAAAAGAGAAGGAGGAAAAGAAGGACAAGAATGCCTTGGAATACATGATCGTTTTACTTGATGGCAGCGATCTTTCTTTCAGTTTGCACGTAGGTATTTATTATAATGCAGTTTGATGAATTTCCATGACCAATTTGACCAATGAAAGGGTGCGTCTTGGCAAATTCATATTTTAAGATCAATTTTCAGAACGTAAAAGCAATGACTATCGCTATCACAAACTTCGCAGAATATGGTAGAAGGCACTGTGCTAGAAAACAACCCTCACTGAATTTAATAAATATTTGTCAAAAGTAAATATAAGAGGAGCTTTTATTTTTAGGTGGAATCTGTTTTGATGAGATAAAATCTTAATGTTTTCGGAAGTAGCTTCGTGTAAACTTCACTTCAATCATAAATTTGATCTTCGTGAGATTCGAGTCAAAGAACGAAGTTAGAAAGTTGGTTATTTTGCTTGCATGCATGATTGTGTTAAATTTAACCTTTGGATGGTGTTAGTGGCACAGTATTTCTAGAAGTATACTTACATCAAAAAATGTTTTTGCTCAACATGGATGCATGTTTATTTTGGGCGTTCCGGAGCTCAAGTAAATTTCATTCGAGCATTAAATATTAATCAAGCGATAATTTGGTTTGACTTTTGTCGAAAAAGCTCTAACTTGTCAGCATTGACGAAAACTTTTTGTTGGCCGGCTAGTGAAATAGCGTTGGAATACTAAGATGTTGTTTGGTGACCTGAATCAAATGTATTGGATTCTTCGTAGATTCTGTTAGACTACGGAGATTTTAACCTTTTGGCATGGTAAGGTGTCTTACTTCGTTTCCGTTGAAAGACAATCAAAGGGGATTAATTAATCACTAGGAGCTTCCGGAGCGTTTGTGATAATTGATGTAACTTGTGTATTATAGTCGTAGGATTGTTGAGAAAACTTACATAGTATTTCAGACTACTTTTATTGGACTCAGTCTGTAGATTATAGACGGTATTTTGGCTTTTTCTACGAGTCTTAATTTCCTTATGCTGTGGAATATTTAGTCAAAATGAACTTAAGAATTCTTTGGTAAAACATGGTAAGAATGCTTCAATAATTATAATAATTGTTGGCAGTTTCTATAAATAATGTGTGATGAAAAGTGTTTTTTTTTTCAACCACATTGTTTATCACATGGGTGAAAGGAAAGTGCTCTTAATATCTCAATATTTAGTGACTTGCCTTATCTTGTATCACTGTCACGCTGAGGAATATCCTCTTTATATATACATTGTTATTGAATGGGTTTAGTCTGCAGGGCAGATACTGATATGTACAGTGGTATACTTGCCTTGTTGTCTATGATTCTTATGGGAAGAACATGCAGTTGATATGTTATAATTGAGAGGATTTAGTCTACATATTGGTTACTAATATGTACAATAGCTTCATTATTTGCATTACTTATCTTGTTTTGTGGTCTCTGAGTGGGCCTGCATGTAGTCTACATACTGTCGTATACTATCAGTATCTAGACTGTATTTTCATCCATTATATAACTGTTGCACATAAAGCATGCTGTTGACATGTTGCTATTGATTGGGTTTAGTTTACAGGTCAAATACTGATGTGCAGGATCAATATTTACACTGACTTGTCTTGTCCTGTATGACTGTCATGCTGAAAACAGGCTGTTGATATGTTGTCATAAGTGTACTTACATGTTGTCTACATACTGTTGTGTAGTATCAGTATTGAGATCATCTTTCCCTTTATTGTATGACTGTTGCACATGGAACATGCTGTTGATACATGATCGTATAATTATTGTTAATGAGTGAGCATAGTAGACAGGTCAGAAATACATAGAGGATATTATATGGTGGTGTGAAGAAAACAATATTTTATGAGTGAGCGCTGCAAGGGAGTAATATGTTGTTTTTAACACCAGAAAATAAAATTCATATCTTCAAGCCACTGTTTAATGTTCTTTTTATTATATGGACAAGAAACTGGCGAGAAAATTTTGTTAGGATGCATGCGTACATCCAGGACATTTGGAACACAACTTTTTCGTATCTTCACTGAGTGAAAATATGGAAAATACAAGTGTTTTAGTTTCCGGTAAAACACTATTATCCATATAATAATGTAGTTTACAACCAGAATCTCACAAAAAGTTCAGATGCATCCAATTCCTTACTTGTCTATGTGTTCTTCATGCAAGATGTCTTCAAGCAAAGTGGATGCATGTACACGTACTTGCTGAGTTAGGCTTAATGAAAATGTGATTACATGTATGGGAAGAATCAATCAGTTCTGGCAAGTGTCATAGGGGTGGCTAGAATGTAAATTATTTCATACTGCAAAATAATTAAGTTTTCTGCCTTTTGATAACCAAAAGAATTATTCTTGATATCAATATTAATATTATTTTCAGAAAAAGGCCCATGGCCAAGAACTTCTTGATTTGGTTTTCAAGAATCTTGACCTTGTGGAAAAAGATTACTTTGGGTTACAGTTTATGGATACTCACCAAGTATCAGTAAGTAACATTAAGTGGCATTGTTTGTCAAACTCGATCGTCCACATGTACAGCTGTAGGTGGCTCCAAAAAGAATTAGAAAACAGTCCTAAAAAAATACGCGTGCTGGTTGGTTAGAATTCGTGTTTCTATAACTCGATAGAAACGCAGAACTAGCACGACCTGTTGACGTAATGATGACGCGAGCAAAGAGAATTTACATTTTGATAATCAAAGTTAACAAGTTGTTTTTCTTTTTTTCGTCGCAGTGTTTTCTAAAAGAAATAGAAAACATGTTCTTCATGTTTCTATCGAGTTATAGAAACACTCGTGAAAGTTTGGGAGAACTCGAAAAAGCTGTGGAAACACTCACCTGCAGCTCGTGTTCCCACAGCATTTCTCATTCTCCCAAACTTCCACTCGTGTTTCTATTAAACAATTAGATTATGAGCTCGAGATTTCTATCGCGTGATAGTTGACGAGGGCGCAGCCCGAGTCAACTATCACGCATAGAAATCGAGAGCGAATAATCTAATTGTTTTAGTATAAATCTACTAGTCGTTCAAAACTTTGTCTTTTCTGGAACAACCTCGACCAGCAAACTGTCTAAATCTTCTTCACAAATACTTCAAAAACGTGAAGAAGCGGCCGCCATTACGCTACTCACTATCTATCACAGAATAGATAGTGGGTAGCGTAGCCAATCAGAGCGTGGCATTTGTGATGGAACGCTAGTAGATTTTTACTAAAACTTGATAGAAACATGGTACATGTTTTTTATTTCTTAAATATTGATGTTGGCTGACATGGCAACAACTGGAATGGAAGTCACTATTTACTATTAAGTGTAGATTAGTAATTTTTATGTCAAAAATACTATTTTTCTTATATAACTACCAGCTGTAGTAAATGTCAAACTGTTGTTGTATGTTTTTTTTACTGTCAATAGCACTGGTTAAATCCACTAAAGAAGATCAAGAAGCAAGTCAAAAGTGAGTTAACTTCCTTTGCAATTTGGTAATTTTGTATTGAAAAACTTTACATTGGTTATGACTTAAAAGTACCCTAAAATCAGCACAGTTGCCAACCATCAAGTTGTCAAACATCTGAGTGTAAAGTTGTAAATTGAGGTAAACTGCATTTAAATTCTACTTTTTAATTTTCAGTTGGCTCTCCTTTCACACTTCACTTCAGAGTCAGGTTCTATGCAGCTGAGCCACAAGATCTTACTGAAGAACTCACTAGGTGAATGAAGTAATATACACCGTAGTCACTTAGCCAAGACTTAAAATGTATGCCAGTTTCCTTTGGAACAAAAATCACTTTTAACAGGAGCTTAATCAGTTAAATTGGTAAAATAAGGCATCATAGTTCTTTTGATGGGTTTGCAAACACTTCATGTTTGATATTCAGTATTTGTAAATTATGTTCCTTAATATTGATTGTTATTTTAATTTTCAATCTGTTAATATTTTTATCAGGCACCATAATTTTTATGCTATCTTTGAAAAATTGGAATCGAGGAGGCCTAATTAACATAACCTTTGTAGTTTCCTTTAGGGCTCCTCTTCATTTCTTCCTACATTGTTTCTTTTATGTCTTTTTGTCAGTTGTAATCTTGTCAGTGTGGCAAATAAATATGTAAATACAATACAATACATTTACAAAACAATGTTAAATTAAAACTAATTTTAACTGTTTTCTTGTCACAGATATCACTTCTTCCTGCAAATTAAGCAAGACATCTCCAAAGGAAAGTAAGAAGACAATAACAAGTTAAATTACTATTTAACAAAATAAATGTTTTTTAATGTAACTGCAGTAGTGGTAAAAAATGCCAGATCATTTTATTGTAAGTTTTCGCGGATGGGTGGGATTATGCTCGCTTATTGCCCCCGCAGGGTTCCGGCCCAGAGGCCGGAACCCGAGGAGGCACCCTAATGTTCCCTGCGTAAATAAGAAGTATCGTATGGTCGTAGTGTTAGTATGCGAAAATTTTCTCGATTTGATGAAAATAGGCGCGCACGGTGGTCCCGGTTAATTTTCAGCATGTGCGCCTGGCTCAGCAACCGCGCAGGGTTTGGCAAGTTTGGCAACGAGTCGTCACGATTTCATTCCAAGCTTTCTTATTTCATTCCAAGCTATAATGTGAACCCATCCTAAACACGATATGTATGAGGATTTCCATTAACCCAAGAAACAAAGTGTGATAATTGACAAAACACAAACACAACAAGGAATTTGCACTCTCAAACGAAAACTACATTTCAAAGGTTCATAACAAATACATGGACAACCACATGCAGTCTTCATTCAGTTTTTACAAAGTCGGGGGCAGATTTTGTGACAACTATGACTAGTTATAAGATAGTGTGTCTTGATAATATAAATTTATATTATCATCACATTTTACACGATGAACAACAACCCATTCACAGTGTGTCTTCTAACCATGGAATTGCAATTTAAGGCTTGAGGTGCCATTGAAAACTGGGGTGGACCTGACAGCATATAGTTTACAATGTGAGTAACCAATTCACTGTTAATAATACTCAAAAATAGATTTTAACTCTCTAAGCCCTGAGGGGGTCTCCCTGTGACGAGTAAAATCGTCTGGCGTTAGCCAGAGTAAGATCTATAAAGACACTATTGGAGCTTAAAGGGTGAAGAAGATAGTTTTTAAAGTTATTAGAATTAAAGGCCCCATTTATATGGTCTTGGCTTAAGTTGGCTACCCGAGACAACCCTCCCCTCGAGTTACCCATGGCAAGCTAACTTTTCACTTACTTCGTTAAAAAATTCAGCTGACTATTTTACATGAGATTGTGAACTGGTCTTTCATAGGTGAAACAACTCAGGGGGAGGGGGGTGTTTCACCTCGGCAGGTGGGGTAACCCTGGCAGGTGGGGCAACTTTTTCTCTCATATAAACACCTCATCTTGCCCACCCAAGGCAGGACAACCCAAACAGAAAATGCATGCGCACTCTATGACCAGATCCTGTGTGTTTTAGATCAGCAGAGACTGTACCAAAAGTGAAAGAAAAATGACAGACTCATGAGCAAAATGGTCATAGACCAATAAAATGGTCAAATCTCTGATAGATTGCATAAGAGTTTAAAAGTACCTGCAAATTCAATTCTCTTGACTTGAATAGTAACAAGGTGAAGTTGTAAGGAGAGATCAGAAAGGCTATGGCTCTGCTTTACCATGAAAACAACTTCAGTCCAAAAGAATTTCGTTCACCTGCAAAACCTGTTAGAATATAAAGAATATAAAGAGCTAATAACGTGCTCTTTTCCTCTCTTACGCCACTTTGTTGAATAAGTAACCTGGATTGGCTGAATGAGGGTTAGCAGTCATTTTCCAGAAATGTCAAATGTCATATAAACACTCTGTAAAGTTGTCTCGCGGGGAGGGTTGTCTTGGGTATCCGAGACCGTATAAATGGGGCCTAATGCTGTGTTCACACCAACGAAGCCATCCCAAGTTTACTTTAGTGTGAACATGTTAAAGCATTAGTTCCAGGCCCATATGTAAAGTATTCCCTTATTAACACATTTTGTTGAAGATTTCTAAGTGACATCAATTTTTTTACTAGTTATAGAACCAATTGTTACCAGTATTTACATGTAGGTTCTTTTTTTCCAGTTTCGAACTAATGCCTGTAAAAGTATTTGCTGAATTATACATTGAATTTGATGCCAATACTGTTGACTGATGTTCCTTGTTTGTTGGTTAATACAGCTCACTTAGGAGATTATGATGCTGAGCTTCATGAGGAAACAACTGACTACATAACAGAGTTCAAGTTTATTCCTAACCAAGTAAAGTTTAAAACTCTTCAACATTACAAGTGATATTTGACTTATATCATAATGTGTTATTTACAGAAATATACAGTACCTCTCAAATGTAATCACATGACCATCGTTTTGCAAGACACGACTCAATTCTCTTGATTTTTGTCTAGCTTCTCATGAGAGGCTGTCAAAAGACTGAAAGTGCACATATAAATAAGTGAAATTTTTGGTTACTAGCCCGGGAATGTTTAAAATCGTACTACATACAAACCATTTTGAGCCATGGACTCATTGTGTGGGGTCTTTAAACTTATAGGCCTTCATTTTATACTCTTTGCTTTTTCTCTGCAGACTAAAGAACTGGAGAAAGAGATAGGGAAAAAGCATAAAACATTAGTGTAAGTTATGTTTATTGGTTTAACATTTGTAAACTGTAAATTGAATGTAATGATAGTCAGAGTTCTATCTAGGATTTATCATTTTTGGTAGAAGTCCCAAGTACAGTACTTAGCCAAGGCCCAAATGCCTGGAGCCTCCCAGGGTGATCCCCTGGGGGCATGCCCCCCCTCCCCCTACTCCCCCCAGGCATTTTTTGCAATGAATATTGGTTGAGATGCAATCTGGTGCATTGTGAGAAATTTTGAGAAATAATGTACAGGGATATTTTATTTTAGTTTTTAGTCTTCTAGTGTCCTCAGGTAGGGAATACTTACTTTATAAGCACTGACCTTGTCACATCTGAATGACACAGTGTAATGATAACAATATTTTTTGGGGTGAAGCTTCTATCCCTCAAATACTTTAGGTAGAACCCTGATGGCTCCTGATTTCTTTTCTATTAGTGGTTTGAGCCCAGCAGAATGCGAAACCAACTTCCTCAGGATAGTTAAGAAAATGGATTTCTATGGAATCAATTTGCACCCTGTTATGGTATGAAGATGAAATTTATTTCTCTTTGCTATAGAAGATGCATGTGGATACTGTTTTTTTTTATTTTTACCTAGCTGGTCAGATTGATGTTCATTCGTTGTATTGTTTGGTAAGGTAATGACATTAATTGATCATCACATTTATGCACACAACTTTAAAATAAGCAGCTGTGAAATTAAAGCCTGAAAAAAAAAAAAAAAAACTCAGACCTGAACGGGATTCAAACCCATGACCTCTGCGATACCGGAGCAGAGGTCATGGGTTCGAATCCCGTTTTTTTTTGTTTTTTTTTTTCTGAGTTCGAATCCCGTTCAGGTCTGAGTGTTTTTTTTTTTTTCAGGCTTTAATTTCACAGCTGCTTAAGTTGTGTGCATAACTGTGATGATCAATTAATGTCATTACATATTAATCCGCAGTTCAAATATATGATCTTTCATATATTCATTTGCATCTGTCTGGTAAGGTGTTTGTTACCAGTACTTTAAACAATACTCTCCTCTGTCATTTGTTACAGAACATTTCACGTAAAAATTTTAAGGATGAGTACTTTGTTTTTGTAGGGAGACAATAAGGTTGAGTTCAGCTTGGGTTTGACTCCAAGAGGAATTCTTTTGATTAGAGAGAATCAGAAAGTGGCTTTGTTTTTGTGGTAAGTATCTGAACAGAATTAAAAATTACCGCAATAACTACTGTTTTATCTGACTCAAAAGTCCTACTGACTTTAGAGTTCGCTCACCTGAGGTAACTGGCTTTGAGTTGTCTAAAATATCTCTTTAGAAAGTAATGGTTCCAATGGACCGACCTTGGTGTATCAGTCAATTACAAAGACCAAACATGTAGCCATACATGAACAGTATTCTCACACCATTTTGATATCCCTGAACTCAAGGTTTTACTTCTTTTTACAGGCCCAAGGTTGTCAAAATAGCTTTCAAGAAAAACAGATTTCTTTTGGAACATCAAGAAGTATGCCTTTTGAATTTTACAGTAGATTCTGGTTCTAAGGAAGCATATAGTCTGAACTAATTTGTCATTTCTTTTTAAATACCTGGAATGAAACCAGTATGTTATCGCTATAAATCAAAAGAAATTTAAAACCAGTGTTGTTGATGTGAGCTTGATTTTTTTTTGTAAGGACCCACGGAATATTGAGAAGTACACATACACTTGTTCTAGTTCCCATGATGCCAAGCATTTGTGGAAGTGTGCCATTGAGCATCACACGTTCTTCAGGTAAAGCTCCTTTTAAAGCCTACTATCAGAACCATTGTTGTTTCATTATAAAATTTGCATGTTGCAGTTTGTGTTCCTACGAAAGTCATTTTTTTATCAGGGGTGGGGGTGAGTGTGTGATTAGCCTGGGCCATTTTCCAGTGGTTATCAGTATGCCTGAGTGTTTTTATTTTAAGAATAATTGTTCTGTTATTATGCATAAGTTTTTTTCGGCTTCTGAACAAACTCTGAAAGGAAACAAAGTTATAGAAGAATTTATATCAACAATGTCAGTTGTAAAAGAATCACATTTTTCAGCAGAAGTAATGTAAGTTTTGCATTTTTGATAATTCCTACATGTGTTAACGCGGGGTATTACCTTTTTATAGTTCACAGAACCGGTTAAAACTGTTTTATCCAATGGTTATATTTTAGTGATAGTCCAGTCTGTTGAGTTTGTTTGCCCCGGGGTAATTAGTTCTGAACCAAAGGCATTTGGATCACGATGTGTAACAAAGTCTAACCTCTGTTTCTTCGCGGTTTTTTTTTTTTTTTGCGACAGACTTGTAAAACCGGCCAGACAGCCGACAAGGACATCAAGCTTCCTAAAATTTGGTTCTCGATACCGATTCAGGTGCGTTATGTGAATTCAGTTCGATGAATTTTGATACAGTCTAGTTTTGGTATAATAAGACGAGACTTTCATTTGTCATTTTTGTTGCATGCGCAGTGGAAGAACTGAACTCCAAGCCCAACGAGACGCAAAAATGAATGCAAGAAAGTCCTTCAAAATTCAAAGGTAGCTATTTTTTCGAGTTCAAAGAGCGTTTCATTGTTACAAAATAAATGGGTAGGAAACAGCGTCAGAAGGAACGCAATATTTATGACAAATGCGTATCTAGAAATCTCTACCAACAACAATGTATGCACTGAACTGTATTTTCGTGCCTATTGTTCAACACTAATGTATTCTGCAGGTGTGTAGCCATTCGTGAACATTTTTTTTTGTTTGCATTGGTATTATAAAACAATACACTTTTAAAGGATGGCAAGAAAATACGGTAGGATTCATGGTCAAATCTGGGTTCTTGGTTTCGGGACATGAATTCTGTTGAATTTTTGCAATGTTTGAAATTTACCTGCCACAAGAGTAACACGTTTTGTACGCCGTGGGTGGGAGCGAAGTAAATGGCCAGAATTAACGATTTGTTTGGAAGGTAAAACGGCAAATTGGTCAGGTAGTTACTTGCTAGTTTCTACTGGTTAAAAATCAAATCATTTATTGCTCGGGTTCAATTACCCACAGGGCGACGAGTGAGCGATTTTCAAGACGACCCACTGTTGGTGAGTGATTACATACGTAATAAATTTCAAGTCGCTGGGAAATTCATTGTAATTAGTTGCAGTAGACTACATTCATACAAAACACAAAGAAGTATTGTAAACTTTTTTCTCTAACTAGGGCAGAATGATTGCGGGCGAAATAGTTATTTTCGTAGGTTTAGTCGAGAATTTTGTGCAGTCATAATACATTAGGGACTGTTCATTTTTTACGAGGGAGGGGGACTGGTGTGATTCGGGAAGGACCATTTAAGAATTGTGTGACCCACCTACCCCACCCCCCCCTCAAGCTTGACATTTTTTTTCACATGGCCCCCGCTTGAAGCAGCGATTTCATTGATGCGCTCCTGTTAAAACATTATGCCATTTCAAAGTGTTGCGAAAATATTTCAGGTGACCCCCCCATTTTTCCTATGTTTTTTTTGCGATGTCCCCCCCCCCCTCGAAAGCCGTTTTTTCGCATGCCTCCCCCCCCCAATGCCCCCAGGTCCCCCTTCCTCGTAAAAAGTGAACGGTACCTTTTCATCAGCTTTTTGGTTAAAAATAAACACAGCCGTTGGCACATCCAACGGTTTTTAGTTCTGACAACATATGCAAACTTGACGCATAAAATCTGCTGCCATTGTGGTAGCAGTTGCGTACAGAATCATTTTATTTGCAAACGTCAGATTTTTGCACCCAAAATGTTTAGTTCTGGCATAGCCAACCAGATTCATGAAATAGATGAAATTTCAGTTGAGCTTAACAATGATAGTCCACATTGACTGGTTGATGAGTTTTTTTTTCTCTTTCACCCTCAGAATTGAGTAAATTTTAAGTTCTCCGTACAATATCAATACATTGCCAAGAAACCCGTTTATGAGAATTTAGGAGGTTATCAACTAAAGATACATGAATCAATCTATGACAATTTCTTTCTACTGTATAACATAAAGAACAGTTATGAATCTCTGAAAGAAACGTCGAAGGGAATTTCCCGTTTGCGCGGCAAAGGTTGACCGTTGAGGGCCAGTTAGTTGCCTAAGTGTGACCTCAACCATCGAGTGAGGGACGGCGAACCGTTAGCGGAATTGTCTTTTCGTTCGGTACATGAACGTTATATAAGGGAGCTTAAGCACGCGCGTTTTTGAGACGCGGACGGCAAACGGAGGAGAACATTTCACGTACCAGGACAGCGGTGTCTTCCAGATTTTTATAGTGATCATCTCTAATGGAGAAAAGATACTAATCAATATAAATGTAGCTGTGTGAAGACAAGATAAAAGGGGAAACAGCTCACTTCCGGTTGCCGCCCGCGTCTCAAAAACGCGCTTGCTAAAGCTCCCTATAGCGGAACCGTTAGCGGAATTGTCTTTTCCTTCGGTACATGAACGTTATGAATGTGGAGTAAAAGCTCACCTCTGTTTGTCTGCAGGTTACATTCGTGTTGGCTCTAGAGTGTGGGGCAAAGCTTTGAATGGTGACTATTACAAGGGAGTAGTAACAGGTTTGGGAGAAATGCTCCATATCAAGTTTGATAATGGAGACACCATAGCACATGACCGGAATGACCCCGAGTGCGCCGTATTTGATCAAGTTCCCGAACCAAGCGATTTTGAAATCGGTAGGTTTTAGCTTTCTACAGAGCTCCCACTGTCCTGCAGCGCTTCGCTTTACCGGTTTCCGAGCAAGAAACAAAACAAGGGAAAAATGTCACAAAGCACAAGGTCTTCAGCTTCTGTCATTTGTTGAAATCCTTGCCATCTTATCGCTACCTGTCACGTGAGCTGTCCTTTTGTCTGTCGTCTGCCCCCATTTCGTTACGTTAAGCCGCTATCCGCTGAAACTGAGCAATACTTTTTTGTGGTAAATTGTTTGCTTTGTTTTTCATTCTTCTTTCAGGTCCATGTTTACTATTCGGTGGACGGTCCTTTTTAATGTTAGTTTGTCCCTTGTTAAACTCCAGAAGGGAGGGTACCAAAATAGAAGGAAATTAATCCATGTTAGCAACCGTTGGACAGAGAAAGGTTACAGAAGGTTACGGTGTAAGGCACTCAAAACGCCAGTAAAATCTGTCCTGGAGTAGTACGATTTCTGACGTTCGTCTCACTGCATAAAGTGTGAACTCTGACAGGCTTCTCTACAGTTTATATCAAAGTCTATATTAAAACATGAAAACGTATACGTTTGCAAGTGAAAACGTATGTACGTGTTGGCGTTGAAAGGCGCTGCCTCGGTAACATGGTCAATGAAAATTGATATGATATGCGACACTTTGCTTAGGTTCAACAGCAACCATCCAGCTCAGCTTTTGTTCAAGTCAGTTTTCAGTTCGGTAAATTGTGGCATTGGTTAACCCCAGCTTAGCCCCTGGACTGTGGTGAATTGACTTTGAACAAGTTTTTGCATCGTCTGCTTATTGGCTTTTGTTCCGTGGGAGCATTCACTCCGTGATACTGAAGAAACTGCCCATAGTTCGACCTTTGATATAACGGACATTGGACTATTCTTGAAGAATGGCACCTTGGCTTGTTGTACTGGTACTAAAATATCCATTAAACGGGCTCTTGTGATAAAAAGAACCCGTGACGTTCATAAATTTCGCGGACTAATCAGTAAGCTTTCTCTTAATATTGGAGAGTGCTGTTAACTGACAAGACTTTGGAGTCCCTTAGGTTTAGTTGGAGCTTGTATTTACTCATAGAGCACAGTGTTGTTGTGTTCTTGCTCGAGCACGTTCAGCTTTCCCAACTAAAATGACAACTTTTCTCCTGCCACAGTACTTCATATTGCTTTATTTGTTTTACCCGGTTCCTTTCAGTTCCAAGTTGCAATTCTCCTAAATAACTGCTATTCATTTTCTTATATCTTAGTTCAGAGAATTCATTTCGATCAGATCCTTATTACAATTATTATTTGTTGGTGTTTTACCAGGAAGCCGTGTGATTGCTCATTGGCCAAGTCTCAGTGCCAAATTGTCCGGAAAAATCATTGGTGTTGAACACGGGAAGTACTATGTTGAATATGACGATGGAGACAAACACCATAACACCATTGAACAGCTAAGAATACTGAAGCCGCCTATGTATTTTGGTGAGCCATAATCGTTATGTTCTGCGGTTTTTACTTATGAACGCACAGTGATATGCTATATGCATTTGTTATCTTCTTCAGTGCCCAGATTAAGGTTTTACCAGAAGTGCTTAACCCTTTAAGTCCCGAGGGGTCTCCCTGTGACGAGTAAAATCGTCTGGCGTTAGCCAGAGTAAAATCTACAAAGACAGTAATATTGGGGGTTAACCAGATTGTATATCTACTTCTGGTTTTGTTTAGTTTCTGCTAGCTGTGCCATGCTGGTGACGCCTAATAAGGCCGAAACACCTGTCCATGGCTGCTGATTTTTGATTTCTATTTTTCAGTTTTTTTTTTGGTAGCAATAGGGTTTTATACCTTCCAGTGCTTGACGTTAACTTTTTAAATCGCTGGTCCTTGTACTAGTTGAACTGAAAATTTACTAGTCCTGAGTAAATCTGTGGTAGTCCTGTGGTAGTCGGAACATTGCGAGGAACGCATCGAAACAGCGTTTACAAGACGTATATTTTGTTTTCACCTTGTGTTATTTTTTAAACATTACAAACTACAAAGTAGTTACTGGTCCTGTGACTAGTGGTTCCAAGTTTCCACTAGTCCAGAATCATTTTGCACTAGTCCAGGACTAGTGGGCTACCGCTAAGGTCGAGCACTGCCTTCTGCTACTGTCGTCTTAGTACGCGTGCTTGTGGCTTTAAAATACCCTTATTGCACTTTGTTTAGTAACGTCCGTATGAGCCGACAGTTTTCGGGCCTATTTCACGCACTATAATTTAATACTGTAGTTTGGAAAAGAAACTGCCTCTGCACATCACACTTTTCTAGAATGCAGGACTTTCCTCTCAATCATCTTAAAAGAACAAGTTTGTAGAATTAGGGCTTCCAGTTTGTACGATTACACGGTTACCGTGATTAAAGATTATCTTGCGGTTCGTCTTCGGACAGAGCCAGAATTTATTTGTGGCTGTTTTTGTGGCTACTCTTACCCCCTTCAAAGAACTACAAAGGCTGTGCCAAATGATCAAAGATATGCAATATTTGTGGTAAAGTAATAAATTGATTTAAAAAATTTGTGATGTACCAAAGAGTGAACTACAGAGTGGTACGCAATTATATTTGTTGTGTAGTGCGCAAGCCTGCAATTACCAATTCTCTGTCGGAAAAGAATCTCCACTTAAGTCGTATCAAACATTACTTTGGCAAAGTAATATTTTCTCAATGTAAGTTTATTGATATTCATTTCTCCTCAATTTGGCAGTTGTCGTTTTTATGCTGGCGAGACAGTATGTTTTCCCTAAATTCCTCATTACCACATCACTGCAAGGAGTACTTATCTCGCTGTGGGGTGAATTTATTCCCTTTTCTTATATTTACCTTTTTAGTTAACTGTACCGCCTTTGCGACGATAATCATTTTGTGTTGTTCAAAATGTCCGCCTCCCATATCCAGACGTCACAAACAATTTAAACTCCCTGTTAAATGGGAACGATATTTTTTCGCTCGATTTAAAAATGTGAATCGGCCCCAGAACTCTGGGAGTTTGTTTTGCATGCGTAATTATTCTCGTTATAGTGCACATATCATATGATGAAGCGTTTTCCTTTCCGGCTAAGTAGCATTTATAGACACATATTGCCATTGTCTTCAGTGTCGTGGACAAATGCCTAAGGCATTTTCCCATGGCATTTGCAATACGAATAGATTTTGCCTTTTCGAATAATTGCACTTGATGCTTCCGTACACACGAAAAACCAAACATGTACTTCGTGTCATTTTACTTGCAGTTTGCTTTACTTTGGTATTATGAAATAAGTGGATCTAGCAAACCGGCGCACTAGGCTAATAAATGAAATTGTCGGTTTAATTTCCGTATTTGTGGTTTCATTCTCCGACCATTTGCACGTTTCCTTTTGTAGCCAGAGTGATATGGCTAAATTCCATGCATGTAAACTAGGTACCATCATTGAAGCGTTTCGAGAATTTTCCGTCACGCGCTAAATTATTTATCATTTTTTAATGCTGGACATCACGTCGAAGCTTTCATCATGTTTGTATTTCGTGTAAATCCGTTTTTCAAAGGACAGTACAAGTTTGCAGGTATTATAATTCAAATGTTGAAAGTGTTTATCGAGGACATTAAGAGATAGCCCACACAGTTAGATTTGAAACAAGTGTTAACGATTGCCCACTTCAATGTTATTGTTTTCTTGAAGGAATGGAATTTTCTCGAGAAGTCCAAACATATTTTGCAGTCCACGTGTAGCCCAATTGGCAATTCAAATTGCCTCAACTTGCTAAACGAAAACTCGGGTCGATAACTCGTTACCTGCAGTGTGTAGACGTTCGCTTTAACGGAAGCACGAGTCGGCCGTGAAACTGTGATCAGTAGAGGATCCACATGTGACATGGCTTTGACTAACACTCGCAAAGTAAACTCGAGTAAGAACGGTAGTTTGGTGCATGTGAAGTTCTTGTCTTCAAGGATCAGCAATATCTTAAAAGGTTTGGGATTTCGTTCGTTCACATTTGTTTCTCTGTTCAAAGTTCTGTATTTAACGGGTTTTTATAACTGCTTCAGAAATCGATAATAACTCTTTTCGAGGCTCTTAAGCTTTAGTTGTCACGTTGGAAAGGTCTCCTACACAGTTGAAGCCGGTATATACCTAATCTTAAAGCGGGAATCAGATCGAATATCCAAAGGATGGACTTATAAATGTAGAGTGACCACTGCCTTCAGGCTTAAAATTTTCCTGGTAGAGAAAATGCAATTCTTAGGTGGTAAAATGGAATAATCTTAGATGTTCTAGTTTTTGTTCGCATTTGTTTGTATTTTACTTAACTGAAAAGAATCGCAAGTGGAAGATCAATTGCTACCGTTTTTGTCCCTGTGGAAAATAATTTTATTTTCTAAAAACAAAACACCTCACTCAAAAAATACTGCTTATATGTTAACTGAGATATTTTTTGTTGAACTCTTCGTCAATTTGATGACATTTTGCTAAGGGAACTGATTCCTTTTGATATTCTGATACTTCTGCAGTGCGCCTAGAAGTGTGTTGTTAAAATTGTTTTTGTTTCTTCAGGGCCGGGCTCCAGCTATCGCCGGGGAGTAAAGAAAACAGAGTCCATGAAAGTCACGACTCTCACGGGGAAAACTGTCATCACGACCGAACTTCCCCGAAGATCTATCGAGCGAAACGCAGTCAACGGTGTTGTTAAGTCCAAGAACGAGACATTAAAAAACGAACAGGCATCCACGTCGGGAGCCACAACCGAAAATACTACGACAGAAATGACCGTCGATGGTGTTACGACGATAGTACCGCAAAGTGCATCTGAACAGACCTTGCCGTCGGCACAAATCGGAGCTCAGTCGGAAGATAAGAAAGAAGTAAAAAAGAAGACTAGTGTCTCAAGCGGTCTTCCTAACGAGCGAACATCGATTGTTCATTCAAGATCGTCGTCGCTGCCCGCTAATGTCAGAATTCCACCAGCAATGACGAAAGGCGTGGAAAAAACAACGTCCTCTGCCACTTCGTCTCCAAACACGGAAAAGAAGGCGACTAGAAATAAGTCATTCGCTGGTGTGACGAAGGCGTCTCGAGCCAGGAAAGCGCCTCTGGATATTTTCTCACTTCCTGAGACGGATGTGGATTCTGGTATCACAGTGGCATGTGACAGACCTTCATCAGGGCGAGCATCTAAGAGAAACCTGCGAATCATGGATCTTATGAAGAATTCCGACCTCGCAGATGACAAGGATGGGAAAACTCAAAGTCGAACAGCAAACGTCCGATCAAAAAGTGAGAGCTCCAAAGGGAAATCCTCTTCGAGTCTGACGCATGCGCGTCCAGATATAAGAGTTGCACCAAATGCGCCTTACGCACCGAACTTTCTAGAAACTGATCTAGATGATGAATCAGGCTATCAGAAGACATGTTTTGACGCTCAGCGTAGTTTTCATGTGTTTATTCCCAGTGAGAAAAACAAGTGGGATTACAGCAAGAGATTCACTTACCTTGAAGCAATTACGGCTTCAGCTCAAAGATTGCTCGCTGAGAAGAATGAGTCGCCATTAAAAGGGTGAGCTATGGAAATCAGATCGTCAATATAGAGTCGAAGATGCTTAGATCGTTGACGATTTCGATTTATAGTTTTCTTTTCGTGTTTTTAAGGACAATGCATTGTTCATTTTTATGCAAAACTACAGTTTCGGAGTTTATGTACTCCAAAGACCAAAACTCTACTTCAGGGAGCAGGGTTGGCGCAGTGGTGAGAGCGCTCGCCTTCCACCAATGTGGCCCGGGTTCGATTCCCGGCCCTGGCGTCATATGTGGGCTG